>JAEOAD010000006.1:36807500-37040000 GCA_036365145.1 Orientallactaga sibirica | reverse complement strand
TGGACTGCGGATCTACTTAACAAAATGACTGCAGCGTATAAGCCTTTAGATTACCAGCTTACAGTGTCAAAAACATCTGTTCAGCTTTTCAACTGTATGTACTAGAGGTTAAATAGAGGTGAATAAAGCTGTCCTTTTAGCTCTGGGGATGGGTGACAGTAAATATAGTATAACCCTCATTGACCAAATAGGTAACTTGCCAGATAAATAAAAAATTCTTCAGTTGTTGACTTTACAACATTTAAATCAAAGTTCAAACTTTGTATACCTCAATTAAAATTTCTAGATGTATTTTATTCCTAATGCTAAGGCATTATTTGGGAGGGCAGTGAGTTTTCAGAAATATACTACTGGGCATGTCTTATGACCTTAGATTGACTTCTTACCTTTGACCTTTATAATCTCTTGGGTGTACTGCTATAAGAATGACTCTAATTCAAGAAGGAGCTTCATTTTAAATATACATAAAAGCCAGTCCTTTCAAAATGAATATGCCATAATGTTTTATATGATAAATTTTTCATGAAGAAATATAGATATGATAAGATGTCAATTTATTTTATTTTAGTAGCTACAATTTTTGTCCATGTCTACAAAGGCAACAAAGAAAAATAAATGATATATCAACAGTTAGCTGATAAAACTTGACTCAGAATTTATATTCTTATTGCATTTATCAAAGAAATGTACGGAATACCATTTTGAAAAACAGTTCTACTTTGTGACATTTAGTTGCATTAAATATTTAGTTCTGTTGTGTTGCATTATTCTGCTGTGCGATGAAATTAAATGCAAACTACAATTTGAATGTCTGCAAACATTGGCAAGAATCTGCAGCTAAATTTAGATATAAGATTTGCAGTGTCTGTTGTTTTTTTTTTCTTTTCATCTTTGATGGGTAAAGTATAAAAATGTTTAGGAATTTGACCTGGTTTCTTTCTCCCCTGTCTATTTTCAGGTTTGCAGAGCATGCCAGGGGACTACGTTTCTCAGGGTGGTCCTATGGGAATGAGTATGGCACAGCCGAGTTACACTCCTCCCCAGATGACCCCACACCCTACTCAGTTAAGACATGGACCCCCAATGCATTCATATTTGCCAAGCCATCCCCACCACCCAGCCATGATGATGCACGGAGGACCCCCTACCCACCCTGGAATGACTATGTCAGCACAGAGCCCCACAATGTTAAATTCTGTAGATCCCAATGTTGGCGGACAGGTTATGGACATTCATGCCCAATAGTATAAGGGAACTCAAGGGAAAAGGAAAAACACGCAAAAACTAGTTTAAGACTTTCTGAACTTTGACCAGGTGTTGACACTTAATATGAAATTCCAGACAGCTGTGATTATTTTTTACTTTTGTCATTTTTCATCAAGCAACAGAGGACCAATGGGACAAGAACACAAATGTGAAATCATGGGCTCACTGAGACAATTCTGTCCATGTAAAGATCCTCTGGAAAAAAGACTCCGAGAGTTCTAACTACTGTAGTATAAACATAGGAACTAAGTTAAACTTGTAAATCTCTGTTGATCACTCCGTTATGTTGCCTCAAATAGTTTTAGAAGAGAAAAAAAATATATCCTTGTTTTCCACACTATGTGTGTTGTTCCCAAAAGAATGACTGTCTTGGTTCATCAGTGAATTCACTATCCAGGAGAGACTGTGGTATATTTTAAACCTGTTGGGCCAATGAGAAAAGAGCCACGCTGGAGTCCACGGCGGACACTTGCCTGAACCTCGTCACTCCAGCTCCAGCTGCAAGAATGTGTTTTTATGCCCAGCCTTCATTCCCCACCCACCCCCCGTCAACGTGTCCTTTAGTTTCAAACAGATCTTTATAGTTTGTGCTTCATAAGCCAATTCTTATTATGATTTGGGGGGACTCTTCTTCAAAGAGCTTGCCAGTGAAGATTTAGAGACAGAGCGGGAGTTCCTTCCAGTTCTGAGCCTTGGCTGTGGACAAAACAATCTTAAGTTGGGCAGCTTTCCTCAGTACAAAAAAAAAAAAAAAAAAAAAAAAAAAGTTATTCATGGTCATTGCGCCATAACTAGGACTTTACCAGAAACTCAAAGCTTGGGGGATAAGATGGAGCAAGAGAATACTGTAACAAACTTCGTACAGAGTTCGGTCTATTAATTGTTTCATGTTAGATATTCTATGTGTTTACCTCAATTGAAAAAAAAAAAAGAATGTTTTTGCTAGTATCAGATCTGCTGTGGGATTGGTATTGTATGTCCATGAAATCTTCTTTTCTCAGCACGTGTTCCTCACTAGAAGAAAATGCTGTTACCTTGAAGCTTTGTCAAATTTACATTAAAATACTTGTATGAGGACTGTGACGTTATGTTAAAAAAGGTGTTAAGTCACAAAATGCGGTAATAAATATTTCATTTTTGATTTTTTGTTAGGATTTGGTGTTTTCAATGGTTTTAAAGTTGTGTAATGCAACTACATACAATCATGAACCAATCCAGAAACTGAGTATATTTGAAACTTAACAATTTTTAAGGCTTTTCAGTATGTAATTGGCCTCTACGTTCTGCCAGAAGAAAACTTCTAAAGGTATGAAATTGTGTGTTGTGAGGTAGCCTGAAAAATCACTTTCACCATGACTCACCTTTTTTATAGATGCATGATGGTTAAAAAGTACTTGCAGATAAAGGTTTTTATGTGCACCCTCCACTAGAATGTAGGGTTTACTTAGAGCTAAGTTTATCTTATCTTTTGCCGGTGCTCAAAGATAACTTATTTGCTTATGTTCCATCTTACCAAAGTACTATTGACTATCTAAATTAAAAGTTATATTCATATGTTCATAGATAACTAAAATAACTTATGGAGTTTGAAATCCTAAGTTTAAAATATTCCTTATGCATTAATATTTAATATAAATTATAGGGTGGTATGTTTTTACTTTAGACACTTTCTCCATGTGCAGGGATGCAAGTGTTATGACTTAGTGACTAAATTTTTTAAAAAAGGAAAAGAAAAATAGACAATCTGATATCATTTTTAAATTTTCACTCAATAGTTCTGGAAGTTCTTATGCCACAAGTTTATTGCTATGGTACAAACAGTGCTTGCTAAAGTGTGCAAAAATGAGAGAAGTGTGAGGTATTTCCCCACTCCCCATTTTTCAATAAACAAATGGCCCTAGAATTTTGTAACTCCTAAATTTTGACTCCTATGTTTAGAAGGGGGGGAGTATATTTAGATATGTGACATCCACTTGATAGGGCAACAGTTCACTAATCCTTCAAATTTTAGCCTGAAAGAAACATGTGGTCCTGCCCATCTTTCCCTTTTGGACAGCCCTGACAGAGCAAGGAGCAACTGCTATTGTTTGTTCTATATAGTGAAGTAACATTTTTATAAATACATTGATCAGTTTAAGTAGTGTGCTGCTGTTCAAACCTAGGACTAACACTTCTGTCAGAAATGCTCTGCTCGCTGAGCGATTTTTGTGCCACTTGGAAAAGAGACACAGCTTCCCTTTCATTTTTGCTACTACATTTTGCATGGAATCTTTTTGTAAATTTTAAATATTTGCATATGTTTATTTTAAATGCTCTTATGTAAACTCTGAAAAGTTTCCCATTTATACTTTAACTCTCACATGGGGGAGGAAGAATGTGGACTGTTTTCCTTCCATTCTTCTCAGTAAGGTACATGCTCAAGAGATTTCTTGGTCATTGGCTCTTGTTTAAGAATTGTCTTATGAAATTACATGATTTCCTTGAAGATTTGAGGCTAGAGCTGCCTAGCTTTGGTTTTAATGAATGAAGTCATCTGAAGCTCAATTTCTTGCTTTAACTTCTCAGATATTTAGAAATGAGTGATAATTGAGGCATTTGTCTGCACTCCTTGCCCAGCCCCCACCCTCTTCTAAGACAGAGGGGTGATGAATTTGTCCAAGTTTTCTAGTGCTCTTTACACCACCTTGGAAGATACTTGCTCGTATCCCGGGTTTACTATTTAGTATAAAGAGTTCCGATTTGGGTATATTTAAGAAAGACTCAGCTGTCAAAAGCAAAGAAACTGGGAATGGTGTTTTGACAACTATATAGTGTTAAAGGAAATACTCTAGTCTGAATAAAATTGCTTATGTTCTCCAAAACAAGAGTAATATAAAAACACTTTTTTATTTATATGGAAAAGCAAAAGCAGAAATAAATTCCAAAGGCTTCCCTTTCTTTAAGAAATCCTAAGAGCTCTGCAGGCTCCATCTGTTTAGGGGATTGAGTAAGAAGCTACATTTTAAAGCAAAAGAGAAAAGTCCAGGGAAGTGTGCCTTCCAAGCTCCTCTTCTTACCCTCGGCTCCCCACCCCAGCCAGCACCGACCCCCCACCCCACCTCCATCGTTGGGTTTGTTCAGACCCTCAAGGGTCTTCCTTGGGCCTGGGTCTGTGAACCCATCCAGAGCTGACTGGGGAAGGGAAATGTGGCTAACTTTTCCAGCAGCTGTCAAAGGAGGGCCTTCCTTCAAAGGCCTGGTCTGGAATCCTCCACGAGTTCCCCATTAGTCTTGCAGGCTAGCAATTTGATGAGGAGCCTGGACCTCCGCTACAAATTCCCAGTTTGTTGGAAGGCCAGGTGTCTGGATGTGAATGCTCAAAAGGCCCAGCGGGCAGGGAGGGTGTGGACGTGTTCCAGAGGGAGCCATGGGAGAACTGGCAGAGCTGGCACAGTAGAGGACCACCCTTTGGCGTGAGTGCTTGGGCACAGAAAGATAATACTTGCTTGCTGTAATCCACCCAGGATGTTGGGAGCCCCCTTCTGCCGGGTCCTGCAGGGCTGGGGTAGGGGGAGACCTGGTGTGATGGGAGAGGCCGGTCAGATTGTGATGAGAATGGAGACCGTCGGGGCAGCGTTTGAAGGGAGGTTTTAATATTAATAGTTTCGGTGTAGAGACAGAAGGGAGATTGCGTCTAGGGCTCCTCGGGGCAGACTCTGGGTGACAGGAATGATGGATGATCCGCAGAGCTTGGCGGCCCCTCCCCTCCAGCCCCAACCGTGTCACAGCTACTTTACTTGAAGCCTTAGAAATAAAATAAATAAACAGCATCACCCCACTCTCCGCGCACCACCCCACCCCCGTTTTCCAGCATCGATTTATAAATCATTATGAATCAATTACTGCTAATACTTTCCCATTGGCTTAAATAAAAACAGCGGAGAGACGAAAACATGGGGTTCGGTGGGGCGGGGAAGAATTTCCCACTCCCCACCCCAACACACACACATACACACACACACACACACACACACACACACACACACACACCCCTACAGGAACAATCTCAAAATCCATTATCTCACAATCAGAGGCCCTGGGTGAGGAGGTGAAGAGGAAGGACTGGGGTCACCCAGGAAATCCCGTGGGGGGGTGGGGACGCGCTGGAGGGGGAGGTGGCGCCAGCTGCGCCTTTGTTGCATTTCAGATGGTTTCATTTGTTTGTTGTTTGTTTGGTTGTTTATCTTTTTTCCCTTCCTTCCTTCCTTCCTTCCTTCCTTCCTTCCTTCCTTCCTTCCTTCCTTCCTTCCTTCCTTCCTTCCTTCCTTCCTTCCTTCCTCCCTCCCCTCCCTCCCTCCTTCCTTCCTTCCTTCCTTCCTTCCTTCCTTCCTTCCTTCTTTTCTTTCTTTGAACAGAAGGGAGTGGCGGGGTTGGGGGGCGGCTTTGCGTGAGAATCAGATGCCCGCAAGTTTTGTGACCTGATTCTTAAGTCCCTCCTGGAGTGTGTGTCGTCGGGGGCCAACGTCAGATGGAGGCTGGCTACCGTGAGGTCGCACGTGGGGAAAGGTGTGGAAGAACGAGCGCGGATGCTCCCTCGCTGCTGCGAGGACCCCTCCCCTCCCGCCCGGCCCCCCATCCCGCCGCCCTCCTTCCATCCCCGCCGCCCCCACCCCGGGCTTTTCTTCCCTGCGCGGCCTCCGGCGGGGTGCGGCGGGCCCGGGGTCCTCGTAGGTGTTTCTATGACTACATTGTGTGTGTGGGAGGGTCAGATGTGGGGGTTGCCCGCGAGAGGGCCGTTCCTGGGCGATCATTTATCAATGTCACCCACATAATGATTCTCTCTGCAGCCCGCTATTGATGAGGATAATTACATTAGCTCAGAGTGACTGATCAATGGAAAACCACCACACAAAAAAACTTCTTCACTCCTCTAGACTCAAAAAAAAAAAAAAAAAAAAAAAAAAAAATACAGAAATAACACAGAAAGTCTGATTTTCTTTCCCTTCTCTGTCCACCCGTGGGGGTCTCCCTCACACCCGCCCCCCCACCTCTCCGCAGGACTGGGGGATAACGTAAGGAAATCGACTGGAGATCTGTTTCCTTTTGAGGAGGGTACAGTTTTGTCCGCAAATGCATTTTCCCCAAAAGCATTCCTCCTTTGGTAAAGAAATATCAACGGGTTTGTTACTGTTCTTTGCTTTTAGAGTCCTCCGTGCTGTTTCGTTCTTTTTATTTCTTTTATCCTCATTAGGTATTTCCCCCTGCTTTAAAAATGGGGGTGGGGGAGAGACAATTCTTTTCATACATAACTGGAAAAAAAAAAAAAAGAAATACCCCTAAATCCTCCCTCCAGGTTGTTTTTGTAAAGAAATAAAGTGTTTTCCTTGTTCGGGTCACCTTTGATTTTGTCATTTCACCAAGTAGCACAATTAAAGAGGTGAGGTGTGTAGAATAAAGGGTGGATCCATTATAGGTCAACATAATTCGCTACATTCAAACCTGAAAGTTTGTAGCTAAATTACGATTCCGCTTTTTCTGGACTTAAAAAATCAATATTTTCTCAGTTAAACAGAATTTTAATGCCTTACTTGCGAGTTGTTAAAGGCGCTGTAAATTTGATTGTAATGCTTCTAGGCTTAGGAATAGATGCAAAAGAAGCCACCAGGACCGTCTAGGAAATCGGCCTCCAAGGTAAGGCGAGTTTCGCAGGGGCCGGGCATAGAGTGGGACCCTCCATGGCCAGAGGCCATTGTCCTGTGTATTTTCCTTTCTCCGTGTCCCAGCTCCTGCCAGTGATGAAAGTGTCCATTTACTCCAGTCATTCTCAGAGAAAGAGGGATGCACGTGAGACAGGTCTGCTCTGGGAAGGCAGAAAAGGAGATGCCTCTCCGGAGCACTCTAGACCATTTCTAATGTCCTCCCCCTTCCTCTTGTTTTCCCACAGTGTTTCTTGCAAAGGCTGTTAAACAATTTCTGCCATATTTTATGTGTGCTCTGGCCTCTGTGTCTCTAATAGCTTCCCACCCTCAGGAGCCCGCACTGGTTACAGATGTTTTCTTCCACTTGTCCCACCTAGTAAAAGTTCCAGAAGAGAATTCACTGCTGTGTGTTAACAGCCCAGAGCTGCTACTGCTCCTCTTTGCAAAGTTGAAATCCAGCTTGGAGGAGGATGGCGCTGGGTTCATCTTGCATAGTTGCTCAAAGTCAGTCCAGAGAAGTCCAAAGACTTCATCGGCTGGCTCCAGACTTGGTAGAAAGTGAGCTAGTGAAACTTTCAGTATGTAAGACAGAGCGGGGATGGAAATGAGGGCATTTGGGGCTATAATGAGAGAAGAATGGGATGAGGCAAAAAAAAAAAAAAAAAAAAAAAGTCCTTCTGACCTCTTTTTAATTTACAAAGAAATAATAAAAGGAAATTGAATGTCCAAAGATAACTATTTAAAAAAATCTAAAGTATGTTTAAAAGCAAGTCCTGAAAGATGCCAGGAAAGGTCTGAGCTTCCAGAAGAAACTGGTCACAAAGTTCCCTTTGCAATTCCCTTTTGAGTTAATTTCCTGGGAATGAGAAGTCTAGATAAAAAAGGCTATGTGTGTGGTGTACCAAGGGCTTAAGTGAGATTGTATGATGCGAAGGGGCACCTAGATATAATGAGGCTGCTGTTTTAAACTGAATAGAAAAGGAGTGGAATAGACAAAAAGCCACACACACACACACACACACACACAGTACACTTTGAAATAATTCTTACCTGTCTTGTTTTTTTTTTTTTTTAAGGGTACATATGGATTAGTATATATATATATATGTATGTATATTAATATGTATGAATATATATGTGTGTATATATATTTTTTCATCTTGTATCTACAGACCCACCCTATAGATAACTCCATCCCTTAGACTCCTGACGTGTAAGCCTAGACCATGGCCTTTTTAATCAAATGAGCGGGGCTTTGTTAATGTATTTGTACTTTTCAGCTTTCAGTCTAAGTTTCTGCTTTGGAGGAGGGAGAAGGCGCAGGGAGGGGGAGGGGAGAAACACAAAGACTTTATCTAGTTCTCACCAAGCAGGTTTCAAAATAGGAACTTAATGGGAAGAAAGAAGAAAGAGTAAAAATAAAGAGGGCCATGAGAACTGTTTATTACGACAGGTTTACTTGCCCAGAAGAGAGGTGATCTTGTGAATATTTTTCTTTGTAATGACTCTGTTTCCTTCATATTGAAACATGTTCAAATTTTAATCCTCTAGCAGACAAAACCTCAATATAAATATGACATGGGCCACTGGCAAAAAAGCGAACTTAAACTCCGTTCATAGAAGGGAGGGAGAGTGGGCAAGAGAGCGCTCTGATTAATAACTAGCAGGGTAATGTTGAGGGCTTTTTCTGCGCGATTGCCTTTTTGAATTAGAGCCGATTTCTTCACACTTCAATAGTGCCTGTCTCCTTTAAAATGACTGGCAGATTTGTTTCTCTTTTTTTCTCTCCCTGAGACTTAATGATGTAAATTTTCTAATTAGTTAAATCATATTGCTTAAAGGCCTAATATTTACTGTGTAAGAAATGATCATTCTGATTTGGACCTCTTGAAATATTGCGAGAAATAACATTTGGCTTTTAGTGGAAGGATGAGAGAGGAGTGTGTGTGTGTGGGGGGGTACTCTTACCGAGGCAGTTTAGAGCCGAGAAGGCACGGACCGGCAACACGTTAAATTAATAGTTCAAGTTGAGCTGGGCTCACACCCCAAGTCCGCTTTTATTTTTCAATCAGCGGAGATTTAATTGGCAGCCCTCGGGCCGGGCGATCTGATATTTTCTCATTAGTTTCCCATCACTAATCTTGAGTGTTGGATTGGCTTACAGGTTGTCAACATTTAACCGATTTTATTTTATTTTTATTTTTATTTTTTAAAATCACGTATTATGGCTCCAGGACGTGAGATCTGCAAATAAATCCTGCTTGGATCAGCGGAACTAACAGGCGGGGGAAAATGTTGACTATTCATCGTGGCATCTAATAAGTTGCATTAATGTGTATTTCAAGGCTGGGAAGATTGTACGTGTGCTGTACAGATACAGAGGAAAAGAAAGGGGTCCGTGGCGAGGGGGTAGAGTGGGGTGGGCGGAGGGGTTGAGGGTGCAATACTAGAGAGAAGGATGGGCGAAGGGAAACGTAGAGACATTCAGAGCCCAGGGTAAGTAACCCAAGTGGAGCTTGCAGCCCTCCTCCGGCCGCTTTGCAGCTGCGTGAAACTAACTGCCTGGCGCGTGCGGCGAGCTCCGCGCAGCCCACAGACAACGCCAGAGCGCCCCCTGCTGGCCAGTCGAGCAGACCGCGGCGCGCCAGCCCCCCAACCCACCCACAGCACCCACCTACCCACCCACAGCACCCACCCACTTCCCCGCCTCGGCCCACTGCAAAACGCAGCGGCAGGGGAATAACTTGTCAAGGCTGAACGTTTAAATGAATAAATGATAAAAAATAATAATCAAATGCGAAGAGAACCCCCACCTTCAGTTGGCCTCCAGGGAATATACGATCAAAAACCTTAGCAAAGGGGATTCATTTTCTAAATCTCTTTATTCTTTGGGGGTTTTGCTATACTTTTTTTTTTCCTTATAGCTTCCAAGTCCAAGGGAATGTTTTCATGGATGCTCTGTAATTTTTTTTTAAATGGGTATCTACATGGGGGAAGCGGCGAATACAGAACAATATTTCTCATGGGGGTGGGCTGCATAAAACTCCTGGGAAAAATAATATGTATATTTTAAGTCCAGAGGAATAGCTTTTGGAATCCAGGCAGTCCCTTTTGAAATGACCCTTTCCCGCCGTAATCCATTAGCAAAGGAACACTGCCCCCCAGATCTTCTTTCTTTTTCTTCTCTCCTCTCCTCTCCTCTCCTCTCTCTTTTAATTCTCTTCTGGGCTCTTTTTCTTCTCCTCTCTCTCTCTCTCCTTTTTCTCTCTGTCTCTTCCTCTCTTTTCTCTCCTCCTGCTCCAGTTGTCAGGGTACCTAACTCCCAGGTCTTTCTCACGCGTGTGTTCTTCCCCAGCCCTGGTCTCTCGCTTTGGCTGGAGAGGGTCAGGGCCGCAGAAAGACCCGAAACAAAACCGCCACAGTCTTGGACACCTGATGGCACCTGGTGCTTCACGTCCACAGCCAGCAGTGGGGCTGCCAGCGTGAGTGTCTGGGGTGTGCTTGGGCGGCTGGATGCCCAGAGGCGTGTCCCCGCGTCCCCGCTCATCCTCGGGGCACTTCTCCGCAGTGGTGGCCGCGCGGGTGGCCCAGCCCGGGTGCTAGCGACCCAGCCGCCGCCTCTGCTCCCGGGCCTGGTCTCCGGACGCAGCTGCACCCCTTCACCCCCAAGCACGAAGCGTGTAGATTTAAATGCGGAATGACTTTAGTTTGGGGGAGAGTTCTTGGTTTTGCTTTTTCAAGTACCGCGTCGCTGGATTTTCCCGAAAGCAGTTCTCTGAAATAAGACGCTGAAGAAGGAAGAGCGGGCGGCAACGCAAGGACAGCTGGAAAGGGTGGGGGGTTCGACTACTTGTATTTCTTGCCAGTGTAGCAGGATTCTTTCCCTACAACTCACGACCCTATTTGGAGCTGCTGGGGAAACCGGGTCAGGGACCTGGGGATCCCTCCGAAGGAGCATTCCTAGGGCAAGGCAGAGATGGGAGACAGCCCGGGTCTTCCATTCAGTTAAGGGATGTCTCCCTGTAGCTGTGTTTAAGAAATTGTTGGGGCTATTGTGACAACCGAGATGGAGTTAAATATTTATCTCCAAGCTGTTATGATTTGGGGGGGGGTGTCGTGAAGAAGTTCACCGCATTCAAACTTACTTTAACCATAACTCCTGCTGGGAGGCTGCGTGCGCCGCCTGCCAGAGTGGCTGACTGAAAGGTCCCCATTCAATCCAGTCCGGTAAGTTATTGCAGACCCACGCGCCTCGCTGCTGTAACACTGGATGTGTGTGCGTCCACAGAACACGTATGTCTGTATAAGCACAAACGACAAAGACCAGAAAAAGGGGGATCTTATTGCAGGTGACACCAAAGCAAGAAGCAGTTGGGTCATACTCTCACAGGTGACGGAAATAAATGAAAATCCTGCAAACAGCTTTGACCCAACTCAATCAAAATTGGTGGCATTAAAGTGTGGTCCATGTTTGTTGGGGACGAATTAATGAAATGGTCCTTCAGCAGTGCCAGAACATGCCTCCTACCATTAATCTCCGACTACTTGAAGATTGTGATTTTTAAAAATGACATCACTAAGCAATATCATCTCAAAGAGCATGTAACAATCTCATATCTATATGGTGGCAAAAAAAAAAAAAAGCTCTCCATGAAGAATGGTGTTTCTTCTTTAACAAAGCTCTTAGTTTTTGTTTTGCTTTAAGGGAAAGAAGAGGAAAACAAGACAAGAACCCTGTCTCCAGCATCCTGGAGTTGCAGGTGAAAGGCTGCTGCTGTCCTAGTCTGATTTTCCTCTGCTTGGGCTACAGAGGAAAAAGAAATCAAACGCAGTGTCTACATTTGATAAGAAAAAAAAATTATTAGCACCAGCGTAGGTGTGTTTGCTTTCCTTCTTCCTTGAAAGAAATATATATATATATCTCCATCCATCCAGCGCACTGAAAGCTGTGGTGATGCGATGATGGTCTATTTGCAGATTCGGTCACCTTAATTCTGCAAGGTTTTATAACAAATAGAAACGGTGGGAAAGAGAATTAATTAGACACTTGCCAAGGACCATCAATGTTGGACACTTTCAAGCAGTCCCTCAATCTCCTGTGTGAGGGCTGGTGGGAGCGTGTTATTTCCTCGCTTAACAACCCAGAAAAGCGGGAATGGGAACTCCATTACTGGACATTCTGACCAGGACCGAAGCAGCTCCTCTCTGCCCCTAGAGCCCTAAGAAAGGATGCCCCCCTACATGCAAAAATCCCTTCCATTTTCCTTAGAGACCTGAGTTTACGTGGGCCCTTCAGAACAATACCGAATAACTGACCTTAAAAAAAAGTCAAATTCTGAACAAAGGAGATAACCAGCAGCAACAAAAATAGAATTCTTCCATCCCTGCAAAACTGCAGATGCCACAGAATGTCAGGACGACGCGACCCTTTCTAGCCTAGCACCTCGCCCTCAGGCCAGGAGTTTTCAGGTGGGAGTGAAGTGGCTAGTCCACCCCCGCCAGAGCTGGGGGACCTCGGCGCAGCGAGCGCGTGCCACCTGTTCCCCCTCCTGGAGCAGGCGCGCAGGGGACCGGAGAGCCCGGCGACGTCGCGCAGCCTCCTTCCTAGGCGTCGCTGAAGCCAGGAGAGGCTTGCCAAACCTCAGCCCCGGATACCGCCGAAGGACCAGGACCTAAGGGTCTGGCCAGGCGCCTGCGTTCGGTGGACAAAAGGTCACGGGGTCAGATCTCTGAGCGAGGGAGAATGGGTGCGTGGGGACAGGCTCGGCGGCGCTGCGGGGGCCCGGCGCGCGCGGGGACACGTGCACTCGCGCGGGCTGCCAGCCCAGACACCGACGCGAAAGTTCACCCGCCAGGTTGCCTGGCCTCAGCCCACACCATCCCTGGTTCCCGCTTCCCCACCTCACCCATCCCCACCGGCTCCCCCACAGCACGGCCACGCCCCACAGGTGTGCCGCCTTGACCTGCCAAGCTCCAGCGGGCGCAGGACCCACCCGCGCAGGGAAAGGTGGCGGCGGGCGGAGGGGCGGGATCGGGAAGAAGGATGGAATTTGCTGAGCTCGGACATCCCTATCTTCCCGCAATAGTCATCACACTCAATCTTTTTCACCCTGAGCTACGCTCCCTGTAAGGCAGAGAGATTGATTCTCTGGAGCTGAGGCAAACATCGCGCTTGGATGCAGACTCCAGAGAGCGGAGCAGGCTTTGCTTTTAGGTTCAAAAGTAGGGTTTTAATTTTCTTAATGAAGGCTCGCTCTAGAGCTCAGCTGGTAATGGCTGTGCTGACTTTAATAGACTTCTGTCGAACAGAAAAAGACGGATAACTATTGGTTATAAGTAATCTGCTCTAATGCAATTATTTTCCCAGGTTCGAAAGTCATTGTGCAGAGAGGGCAGGAGTGAATTAAGTCCCCCCGGGACCTCGAGCCCAGGGCAAGGAGACCGCCTGAAACAAGATCTGAACCTATTTGGAGAGATGCACTAGGGTTTGAGTTTGAGGGGTCAGGATCAAGGCTTCAGTTCCATCCCTTGACTGAAATTTTCCCTTTCCCTTCTCTCTTTCTTTTTTTCTCTCCCAGTCTCTTCCTCCTTCCCTCTCTCTCCCACTTCCTCCTCTCGTGTCTCCTATCTCCTCTTTCTCCTACTGCCTTTACCCAGCCCCTCTACTATTTCTCCTTTCCTGCCTATCTGCTTCTTCTCCTCCCGCCCCCTGCCCAGAGCAAATATCAATTCCTCCTCTTCTATTTTGCTAGTCTTTGTGCATTTCAGGCGAATCTATTAAACCCAAGGCATTTCTCGGAAACATACTCGGGAGCAAACCCACGTTCACCTTTTGAAAACGAATTGTGATGTTGACAATATTGGTGACACTGTGCACACAAGGAAATATTTATTACTGTCGGAATAGGGAACCAATCCACACCAGGGTGGAAAAGTTGTCTTACTTTTAATCTTTTACAAAATTATCATTTGAGTCCGTTTTTATTTGCAATAGACCAAATTCTCCTAAGTTCTCCACTTTGCTTGGACAACACAAATTTCAGTGAACCATGACTTAAAGAGATTAAAGTTAACACCAGTCCTGCTTCCTTCCTTTCAGAAACCCAGACAAATCTCTTACAGAGGGAGGATCCCAGAGCTTTATCAGGATCTCCCCTGGGCCTCTCTTGCCTTGTTCTTCACTAGGAGACAAAGGAAGTGCTTGGAGGGATGGGCACCAAGAGTTAAAGGATCCCAAGCCTCAGGTGTCTATGCCAGACTTCAACTCCAACCCTGGGATCTCCCAAACCTACTCAGTGGCTTTTGGCTTTCTTTATTTCTTGTCCTCCTCTTCCTTCTTTTGTGATAAGGTCACAAGCTTGCCTTGAACTTGCTATGTAGCCAAGGATGAAACTTATCCTCTAACCTGCACTACAGCTATGCTGGGATTACAGGCCGGTGCCACCATGCCCGTTGTATAGGATACTTGGGATGCAAGTCAGGGCTTAAGCATACTGGGCAAGCGCCCTTCTAGCAGAACTACATCCCATCCGTCCTCACCCTGTATCTCTCCCTCGTTTCTGTCACACACTTGGGCACCCATGCACACAAACACCTGCAAAGCTCTGTGGTTACTGTCTCCTCTCCCCTGACCCAGTCCTAAGGCATTTCCATTGTTTCCAGAGACAAAGTATCAAAATTGGCAAAAACCCATTTGCATTCCACCACTACTACTGCCACTACCACTAGGTCCTGGTTGCTAAGAGTGAGAACTTCCTGGTCATGTAACAGACATCTCTCCTGGAGGTCAGGAGCTGGGAAAAGAATGTGGATGGAGTTTTTGACTGTTCCTTTCCCCTAAGTTCACCCTATGATCCCAAAGTTCTCAGGCCCCAAGTACTCCAGGTTTTGCAGAAACTGGGCAGAGTGAGATCCTGTGATCTGTGGTCACCTATCTGCAAAAAATGTGGCCTTGGAAAGTCTTTGTCCTAAAGAAACACATCTGATTCTTCAGGCCCTCATTCTCCAGTTCCCTAAAGGTCGCTGTTGGTGCCTGGCCCACCCTACTGCAGAGGCCTGCTATCAGCAATGGAGGAGCTGCCCCATCTCCAGAAACAAATTTGACGAGGGAGAAGAGGTGACATATACTTGACTCCATGCTCTCACCTCCTCACATTCGCCTCCAGATGAATGTTGTCCTGTTAGGGCTCCCACGGCAACTGCTTATACTTCAGGTAACTGGAAGAGCAATAGCACTGGCCCTTGCAGGATCTGGGGTTCTAGCTCTGTTTGTGAACAGTAGGAGAAAGGAACAAGATAGTACCTCCTGAAGGTGGGGTTCACAGGACCTGCTTCAGTCAAGAAAAGTTGAGCAGGGCTTGATGAGGTTGAGGAAATGCCAACTGGTTACTCTCCCCTATTCAACTGCTCACGAAGAAATCTGTGCATGTGAGGAACTCCAGCTCTCTCAGCAGCTGCTGAAAACCAGCAGGCATCTTAGGGCCCTGACTCCTCTACTCTCCAGAGCTTCCTGTCTCTGACCGCTAAGTCTAATGTCATCCATGAAACATAGAACTAGATTAGTCTGGGAACACAAGGCGGATTGCTTCTCCCTCATTCACTTTTCTGGGTTCTTAAAAATTATTTATTTATTTATTTATTTATTTATTTGAGAGAGGAAGAGAGAGGCAAACAGAGAGAGGAGAGAGACAGAGAATGTATGTGTATGTATTGGCACAGCAGGGCTT
This sequence comes from Orientallactaga sibirica, assembly GCA_036365145.1. Lineage (NCBI taxonomy): Eukaryota > Metazoa > Chordata > Mammalia > Rodentia > Dipodidae > Orientallactaga > Orientallactaga sibirica. The sequence continues at coordinate 37,024,330 of JAEOAD010000006.1, read as the reverse complement.
CCAGCTACTGCAAACAAACTCCAGATGCATGCACCACCTTGTGTACCTGGCTTTAAGTGAGTACTGGGGAATCCAACCAGGGCAGTCAGACTTTGCAAGCAAGTATCTTTAACTGCTAAGACATCTCTCCAGCCCTCACTTTTCTGTCTTAAACGACAACAGGAGAAAACATTTTCTCTCCTCTTTTTTTAACTTAAAAATCTGGTGTTTTTCATCAGTGATCTTTTGCCTGGCAGTCATTAAAATTTACCCTCCTCTTTTAAATGTCAGTAGAGGAAAGTACTTTCCTCCCCTACTTTTGCAATGAATCTGATGTGTAATTATATTCACCTAGAATTAAGGTGTAAAATGCTTAGATATATATCTAGACAGACTGGCCTGAACTCAGTGTACTTTTAGAGAACAGAGCACTTTAACGTAGGTCTTAAGGACAAGAATCCTGAGCAGTTAGGCATCTCCTTCCACAGCTTTTGTAAGTAAGGTAATGTGTGTGTGTGTGTGTGTGTGTGTGTGTGTGTGTGTATGCAGGTGCATGTACATGTATGTACGTACATCTATATGTGAATAGCAGAGGTTGACATCAGACAGGAGCTGAACCTCACTCACTGAACCTGGCTAGCCAGTTTAGTCCCAAGGACTCCTCTAACTTTGCCTCCCTAGTGCAGGGATTATAGGCATGTGCATTCAGGAATCAAACTCGCGTCCTCATGCTTGTGTGGCAAGTACTTTACCCACACTGAATAAGATGGCTCTGGAGGCAGGCTTAATGGCACAATCCTGTAAGCCTAGCACTTTGGAATCTGAGGCAGGAGGATTGTCACAAGATCAAGGCCAGTCTGATGGACATAGCAAGTTCCTGGCCAGCCAGGACAACAATAGCAAGACTTTATCTTTCAAACAAACGTAGCTAAGGTGACAAGGGCTCCTAAAACATAACACACAAAACGTTATGATTACATCTTTAAAATAAATTCCCTTAAAAGAAGTCATAAATGAATATGTAACTTTAGAGTTGAACTTTCTCTGATCATAGTACAGGTTAAATAATCTCTCTAATGGGCTTATACTGCATGCCACAGCAGTGTAAAGGCAGCTCAGCTTCCCCACCCCCACTCCCACCCCCAGCCTTAGGATTTTTTTTTTTTGAATGTTCAAATGAAGTGTAAATAGAGTAAGGTCACAGATGATTGACAAGTTCAAGTTACTTACCTCAATTATCAGAATTTTGCTTCTAACTTATGTTCAACTGATTTTCTTGCTTTGCTATCAATGACCTGAGAAAGTCCAGTGGGAGCAGACAACTGACACCATGTCCCATGGTCCTCTGATGTGTTTGTGAAACCAGGTTATGATGTAGGTTTCCTTTTGTGTTTCTGTGATTAAATTCTTTCTAGTTCAAATGGGAAACACAGCTCTCATGTTCATTCAAAGGCAAACACCTCAAAACATAATAGTCACTACATTTTAGCAACTTTTCTAAAGTGTCTCTAAATTTCCAAGCAGAAATCTGCAGGTCACTTAGAAATTCCCTGGACATGTGCAGTCATTGTCTAGCTCCGATAAGTGCCCATGGAGCCAGTCTATGTGTGATAGTAATTTGCAAATATACAGCTTACAATACAGGTTTTGTTTTTCTTGAAACAGAGGCTCTCTTTGTACCACAGGCTAACCTGAAATTCACTACATATCCCAGACTGCCTCAAATCTGCAGCAATTCTCCTGCCTCAGATTCTTGAGCATTGGCCTACACCACCTCACCCAGCATTTATTTGTTTATTTATGAAAGAAGTAAATATATAGAGAAAATGGGTGTGCCAGGTCCTCTAGCCACTGCAAACAAACTCCAGACGAAAGCACACTTTGTGCATCTGCCTCACGTGGTTATGGGGAATTAAACTTGGGTCCTTAGTCTTCATAGGCAAGTTCCTTATTGGCTAAGCTATTTTTCCAGCCCTTATTTTATATTTAAAAAAATTTAGGGGGCTTTTTTGTTTTTATCTTTTTAAATGTTTGTTGTTGTTGTTGTTGTTTGTTTTTCGAGGTAGGGTCTCTCTCCAGCTCAGACTGACCTGGAATTCACTCTGTAGTCTCAGGGTGACCTCAAACTCATGGCAATCACCCTACCTTGGTCTCCCAAGTGCTGGGATTAAAGGTGTGCGCCACCACGCCTGGCTCCTCCAGCATTTTACAATTAAGTTCTTCCTGGGCAATATTTAATAGATAACCAAGCTCTTCAGACCAAGGCTCCTGCAGCCACATCTGGAAACACTTTCATTGCTCTTCCCATGCCCATCCCCCAGGCACCAGTGAGAGCAGTGGCCAGAGCCCCCTCCTCCACCACTCTATGATAGCATCAGCTTTTAATCAGAGAAAGGCACTCCTATTTAAATTTACAGGATGACTCTTTATTTCATTTATCTTTTCTTTTGGAGGAAAGTGAAACAAGAGCGCCACCCTGATTAATTATAAGATTGATGGGGTGAAAAAAGCCAAATGAATTTGGCTTGCAAATTATTAGTGGATGTATGAATATTTATGAGTGTGCCAGGAACTGCAGTCATGAACCGTGGGCATCAAGCTTGGGAGACAGTTAAACCAAGGCCTTCAGTGAGGTGCAGCCTGCCCAAATGTGACAAGACACAAATGGAAACTTCTAGATTAGGCCCAGGGTGGGCTTTTATCAAGTAAGGTATCTTGTGTGTGTGTGGTGGGGTGGGTAGCCTTGCTAAAGATGAAGTTACTTTAATGCCTCTATCATAAGCTTTGAAAATCTTAAAGTGAAAGCAGACCAATTTTGTGGAGAAAAAAATATTTTCTTACTTGATACTTGTTTTAAATCAAGTTTATCTTTAAAATATTTGTAATGTAAAATTTAAAAATTGTTTTATCTTCCATGTAAAAAATATTGGAACCCTAAAATATCCTGGGCACAGACAGGGTTTAAATCGACATGACTAAGTTAAAAATCACAAAAAAAGAGGGAATAAAAAGAAGAAAAAAGAAGATAGCAATGGAAGAGATAAGAGGATAAGAGTACCACAACTTTCTTTTCTTTTCTTTCTCCTTCTTTCTTCTTCCTTCCTTCCTTCTTCCTTTTTTCTTTCTTTCTTTCTTTCTTTCTTTCTTTCTTTCTTTCTTTCTTTCTTTCTTTCTTTCTTTCTTTCTTTATCTTTTTTTTTGGTTTTTGAAGATAGGGCCTCACTCTAGCCCAGACTAACCTGGAATTTAGTATGTAGTCTTAAGCTGGTATTTTTCTTTTTATGCATCATTCTCACTCATGATTTCATCCCAAAGTGAGGGAATGAAAATCAAAGATAGAGGCAGGAAGGGTCAAGGTCAAAACTAAAAGGGTGAAAGGAGGACTTAGAAGTTCAGGAGAAGACAAACTAGCTCTTACTCTTGGTGACTCAACAGAGTGTGCTTCAGAAAGAAGGCTGAGCTTGGGATTTAATGAGCTTAAACTCAGTCTCCTTGCCACTGCTTTTCTGCACAAGGACTGCTGAGTGGGAGCTGACCCAACCCTGTGAGAATGGCTCATTCTGACATCAGAGACCGCTTCACATGTACATTTTGAAAAGGAAGACAAGTTGTTTGCAAAACAGAAATGCTGAGCATTCTCAAAAGCATAAGCAATTTAAAAAAATGCTCCTTGAATTTCATAAACATCTCCCAACAACATGTCCCCCCCCACACACAATTCTAAGTGGATATTTGTGATAAATTGATGCTTTATGTATATCCTGTCTCAATTTGTCTCTTTGCCGTAAGGATGTAATTTTTTTTTTTTAATGCGATACCACTGACAACAATTCACTTAAATTCACAAACCTTGAAATGGATGCATCTCCTATCAATCACATTCAGTAGATACAGTAAACCACATCCAACATTTGTATATCAATAGTGGCACATACACAAATCTGTTTTGTTCAATTTAAATGCTCTTCAGCATGTCATTTCATATTTTTCTGGAGCATGTTATGGGTTAGTCATCCTGTTTCATCTGGTTGTTAAATCCTTAACCTAATGAAAATTCAAAATAGCATATTCACTTGCCACAGATTTCAGTGCTAAAGGGTGGCTTTGGGAATCATTTGGTCCATCCCTCTTATCTTTCTGACAAAGAATTGGAAGCTTAAAGATGGCAACTGACTAGTCCTACTTATAAAACTAGTTTCCTCTAGGTTCTGACAAGACGCCAAAGAGTCTAACTTGAAACCATTTTTTCTTATTCTATGGTACTTTCCCAGTTTTGGCTCTTTATATTATAGCAGTATTTGTAGTGTATATATGCATATACATATACTTGTCTACTAAACATTTTTCCTACCAGTGAACTGACAAGGAAATTCATATTAAATAATAATAGTAAGGATGTATTGACTGGTCTGTTTGCCAATATGAAGATTTGGTGTTGACCTGTGATGTCTGTATTGAGGTCTATCCACTACCTGCAGAATGAATAAACCTCAGTATTGGCACAAAACAAACTTTGGATTAATAATACAACCTTCCCTATGTATTGGCTTTACCTTAATTCTGTCCATCAAGCTAGAAACAAATATAAATAGGGACAACATTAATTGGTACCTCAAGATCTCAAAAATATCCACTCGGGATATTTAAACATAGTCAGAGTTCCTTGACTTTGGCATGAGGAGCTTGCTTTTAGATAACTATCATGGCTAGCTCTTCCCCCCAGATGTAATCCTACACACATCCCCTAATTTTTACACTAAGGAGAATCTTATACATTCTTGAGATGATCTTATATGAAGGCTGGTTTCTTCTGTCATATCATTATTTCTATAATTTGCTGTCAGAAATGTCACTCAAGGTTTTCTTTCTATCTCTTTTTCCCTTTTGTGGCAGCAGTTTGGAAACTCTGATCCACACAAAATCTCCTTCCCCTTTAAAATACAGTGAGGAGAGAATGTCCATTTCCTATCCATCTTCCTCTTCCCCAAAACCAGCTTTATCTTTATTCCACTAAGGGCTGTTCAAAGTTTCTCATTGTGGTAACACCGTTTATTCAAGCAATTTTCCTTAAGATTCAAATATATAAGTTTTGTGGGAAACATTGTTGCATAAATATTTTAGGGAATTTTCTAAGTCAATGCTAGTTAGGTAAATACCCAGGCCAAAAAAAGAAAACAAAAAGACAACAATGAAACAAAAATGTCCCCTAATTATGTTCTGAAGCAAAAATAGCAGATGTTTGATTTTTAAACTTATTGTCATATTAAACTATTTTATCAATGGTCTTTTCTTTGCTATATTTCCATTTCATTATTTTTGCATGAATATGATAAATGGTCATTAAATCTAACCATTTTTATTTAATGTTCATAAAAACTGGTAGGTTTTCAAACAGATGTGGTCTGATATGGTTCAGTGAATTTAGTGGACTTCTCATATAAATGGAATAATAACCATACAGAAGATGAATTTTATACCCTTGTTTACCTCTTCCAGAACTCGCCCTTATTATAATTACAAATAGTGTTTATTATGTATTATGCAATATACACAACATGTCCAGACGCTGCACAAGCCTTCCTTTGGTCGCTGCCACCTAGAGTTTGTCATCCAAGCCAGCACTGACACGGGGATGCCAAGAACTGCACACACTGAAGGGATGGCACCATTAGACATTCCTTAAAAAAAAAAAAAAAAAAAAAAAAAAAAACCAGAAAACGCAGTGGGGTCTAGTTCATAAATGAACAAATATTGATCTTCTCATTTAAATATTTTCCTTTCAGAGTCAAATAGGTGGTTAGAAAAAAAAAAACTGGCTTGTTTCATTTTATTTTCTTATCAATAATCAATGACCATGGGGAATAATGGGTTCCCCTTCTATCTTTCTAGCAGACATCAGTAAAGAGCAGAGAGTGGCAGCAGGAGTTTCCAATGTGGAGAGTGGATACACAGGTCCGTGTAACAGAGGCAGGAGGGCAGTACTTTCAAATACTATTTTACAGTCATTGATGTAAATGTGGCTCAGCCCTAAGTCAATTAACTTTAGGCAAGTCAACAGATGCATCTAAATTTTCTCTGGAGGTATCTATCTATCTATCTATCTATCTATCTATCTATCTATCTATCTATCATATCTATCTATCTATCTATCTATCTATCTATCTATCTATCTATCTGGTGGTGGGGTCTTGCTGTAGCTCATGCTAACCTGGAATTCACTATGTAGTCTCAGGGCGGCCTTGAACTCATGGTAATCCTCCCACCTCTGCCTCTCAGTACTGGGATTAAAGGTGCTTGACCTTTCTGGAGTTTTATATGGTGATCAAATGAATTAACACATAAAGACACTTATCTCAGCACTTGGTTCCTGGTGAACATCAGTAGATATCAGTTATAGTTATTACTATTGTATGCAACTTTATTTGTATTTTATTTACAGTGCTAGATGCCAGAGATCAAACACAAGATGTTGTACATCTTCATAAGTGCTTTGCCATTGAGATATACCCCTACTCCAAACTTCATTTATTTTTTTAACCAGTCAATACTCTGCCTCCTTCTAACTCAGACAAGACCACATATGAAATATTCACAAAATTTAAGCATATTTAAAAAGTAATCATGTAGAAATTCAGCAATTTCCTCATTTGTTCCAGGTGGGGTAGATATTCAGAGGCCTCTTCAGGCAGATGCCACAGCTATGCAAGCACCTCCCTTCTTTTATCACCTCATGCTAGGAGTCCTCTTTTATGTTCCTTGGACAAGATCACTAAAATATGATGCAAGTGAAAGCAGAGTGAGGTGTTGATGCTCAGTTCACTGTCAGTTCAAGTCAATTCACGCTAACAAGTGTGCAAGGTCTGAACACCAGGTACCATGGTATTGCTGTACCATGGAGGAGACTCAGGCTTGTGTTTGAAATTCACCATTCTGTTAACTTGTTGGACAAGGATAGAAGACTGGAGGTCACAACACTGTACTTTCATATCTTCTTAGCTCTGTGACTTTACAGGTATTTATTTAGCATGTCCATGTCTAAACATTTTCATCTTCAGAATGGGAATGGCCATAGTGTCTTTTATGATTCTTGCAAAGTGAGTTACTTATAAAGTTGTTAAAGTAGGTATAACAGTCTACAGTTGTAGATCCCAGCACTTGGGAGGTACAGGCAGGAGAATTAGGAATTCATAGCCAGCCTCCACTACATAGTGAGTTGGAGGCCAGCCTGTGCTAAGTGAGAGCCTGTGTGAAACAAAACAAAATAAAACACACCCAAAAGGGTCTCAAAATATGCCTTGTATTCCATGTCTGGAGGAGGAAAGGAGCAAAATGAATCTGGAACATCCTCAGAGTATGGAAGTGAGGAATGTCACAATAATAATAGTAATAAATGATTGGGGCTGTCAGACAACAGAGCCAGCTTGAAGCAGCTTCTTTGGTGAAATACGGAATAATTTGAGCATCAAAGTGAATAAGGAAGTAATAAACTATTGTTTGCTGAAAAATAGGAATCTTTGGCCCTAAAACGCAAAATACATAAATAAATTAAAAGAGAAAGCTCTTGTTTAGAATGGGATGACAACTAAAATTTGTAGAAGAAATGAGGACATTTTTAAAGATCACCATCTTGCAATCAGAGAAAAATGATTTAGGTATGCATAATCAATAGATGCTGATTTTAGGAGAAAAGTTTGAAGAAGTGGGTGTTTACATGATATCAAATTATACTCACCATAAACCGTCTGTGACAGGGTAAAATAATACTTACACACTGAAAAAGAAAATGACACCTTTCAAGGTGCTTCCACTTCACGTAGCACTTCAGCCCCAAATACACAAACTGGCTGGAGCCACATGACACACCACAAAACTCATATCAAAGAACATTTCATAAAGCATCTGGTCTGTACACCTTAAAGACCAAGTGACTTTCTTCATTAATAATCCATCACTTCTTCTGCAATGTTTTCTGGACTGTGGCAGATGTGATAGAGATGACGTAACTCATGCTAGGCAGTTGGCTTTCTTCTCTTACACAAATGGGTCTTGAGTCTCCCCAGTTTTTGATACCACCTATAAAAAGCAGTTGTCTAATCAAGAGTGAGTGTAGCATGGATCAAAGGTAACATCCACATTTCGAACACTTTTGATGGGAATAATCTCTCCTTTTAGCCAAAGAACAATGGATGCTTCCCTCTAGGGTCTATAACCTTCTAAGCCATAGGCTTCTGACTTGCTTCTCAGTACTAGGTATCAATTCCCACCCACTTAGTGGGCCTCATATATAATCAGAGAGCAGTTGATTATTCCCATAGCCTATGTGCCACTATTACTCCAGTGTGTACATCATGCCTGGCTGGTTCATTTTGTAGCTTGTAGGATCCTGTACTTGTTGATGCTATTGGTGACCATTATCCCTCACCAGCTGGCATAGCACTTTCCAGTACTATAACAGCTAACTAGCATGGAGCTGGCTTCCCTCTCACTTGAAATATGGAATACTTTTAACATTTACAATGCCACTATCATTATTGATGTGTGCTTGAGTTTACACACCCATACTAGATTTGGTACAACACATTTATACAATATACCCACAGCTACTTGCTCTAGGAAATGCCTGTCAACTTAATTGGCAAAAATCACATTAGTTCAGGCGTCCTTGCAGGCAGAATTTTAAGATGATATGTGCCAATCCAAACTCCCTCTTTTCACTGATGTTTAACACAATCCTTGAAGTTGTCAAATCTGACAATGAATAGATTACATCCATTCTAATCAGTGACTAAACCAGCTGTGTGGCTGATGGACATGCCTTTTGATACATTGTAGACTACTGAAGGAAAGTGAAAGAAATGAATTTGAGCTATTTCCCGAGATGCTTGAACCTGACTGTTTCTCTTTCTGCACAGTGGGTATATTAATATTTGGTCCAGATGAGTGAGGGAAAGTGAGAAATAACCCATAAAGTAGCTGACAAGTAACAGACAATAGCTACTGTAATTTATTATTATTCATTAGAATTTTTAGTTTGAGAAATTAAGTGATCTCTGTGAGGATTTAGGTTGAACCTGCATTAGGTGCTTAGAGAGATTACTTGAATCACAGGGACCTGGAGAGGGTCTGATGAAGACTAATCTCAATCTTCTTCTGTTTCTCTCTCTATCACTCCTTCATCTTTCTCTTCTCTCTTTCTCTTTTATATTACCTAAATTTTTTCTTCCTTCTTTTCCCTTGGCACTGACCTGTAACTCCCAGTACCAGCATGTGGTTAACATCCACAATGAGTTGTTGATCAGTGAGACCTACAAGGTTTCCCAAAAGAAGACAGATTTCTGTCAGAGTACTTGATATCCCACCAAAGGTTAATGGTAAGACCCTACTGCCAAAGACACCATATGCTGTTCAGACAAAACATGGAGAGAGCTGGCTGGAATCTGGAAGAGAGTCAGTCCCCATACAGTTAGCTTGTCTAGTGCCAGAAGGTACTACATGAGTGACTGGGGAAAATGACCAACATCTGTCTAAGCAACTCATGGTCTAATCTACTCAGCAGCAAACAACCTGACGTGATGCTCACACAAGTGCAGTAGTGGCACACAGCCATGGTGGGTTACCAACTGCTCTTGATTTGGCTAATGGATCTGTTCAGTGGAACAGAACCCATGCCTGGAACCAGGAAACAAGTCAGAACCATATCCAAAAATGATCCCACTCTCCAATATCAAGCTCCCACCAATCGTGGGATACAAGAGGGCCTGCACCTATTAAATTCTCTCTAAAATAATAATGGTTATCCATGTATCTTGCACTGACCACTCTCTGTTGGAGAATCTGCTTCTCTTTTTTTCAGATGGACACAGAATCTGAGGAGAGAATCAAGCCCATCTCACCTCAACAGGGCACCAGCTGAAACTATAGAGTAATGGGGGAAATGAGCTAGAGTGCATACTTTCTAGGTGAACCTGGTACCAGCACAAGGGTGAAGGAGATAGACACAAAGAACACTCAATGCCTCCCAAATCAGATATCCAGAGAGACAGAGATTCCCAAAACCTCATCACTGAAATAGACCTAAAATGAACCCAACATGGCTCAGGGAAATTCGCAGAAGAGGGAGCAGAAAGATTGTTAGAGCCATGAGTTGGATCATTATGCACAGAGCCATTGCCTCTCCCACATAACTGATGGCTACCCCCATAAGGCAAGACCCACATTACCCATGGGGGGAGGACAGGGAGAAGGCTAACGATGTATATACACTATATATATAATTAATAAAAGATTAAAAAAATGAAAAAACACAATAAAAATTTTTAATCAACTTAAATATAATAGCAAGAAGAAGTTACAACTAGATTAATTCAAGTTTTCCAGTAACAACTATCAAACTGACCATTTATTTTAGTTCTTAAAGAAAACAATTTATTGAAGAACTAAAAAAAGTTTGTCTAAATTGACTTTTCCTTAAAATTGTAGCTATACAATGCATTGCATCTATCATGTTAAAATGTGCATTAGACACTGTGGTGGTTTGATTCAGGTGTCCCCCATAAAGTTAGGTGTTCTGTATGCTAGGTTCCCCAGCTGATGGCAATTGGAAATGAAAGCCTCTTGAGGATGGTGTATTATTGGGGGTGGGCTTATGGGTGTTATGGCCAGTTTCCCCATGCCAGTGTTTGGCACACTCTCCTGTTGCTATGGTCCACCTAATGTTGGCCACCCTCTGCTCATGCTATCATTTTCCCCTGCCATCGTAGAGCTTCCCCTCAAGTCTATAAGCCAAAATAAACCCTTTTTTTCCAAAAGCTGCTCTTGGTTGGGTGATTTCTGCTAGCAATGTGAACCTGACTGCAACAGACACAAACACAAAAACCATAAAATAATCCACCATTCTTCAATAACTTGGTCAAAGATAAAATGCCTACGGAACAACATGGATGACTTACAAAGGATAGGCTATTTAAATACAATTAAAAAAAAAGAGCACAGGGCTGGAGAGATGGCTTAGCAGTTAAGGTGCTTGTCTACAAAGCCAAAGGACCCAGGTTCGATTCCCCAGTACCCATGTAAAGTCAGATGCACAAGGTGACACATGTGTCAAATTTGTTTGCAATGGCTACAGGCCCTGGAATGCCCATTCTCTCCCTCCCTCCCTCCCTCTCCCTCCCTCTCTCTCTCTCTCTCTCTCCCTTCTCTTTCAAATAAAATAAATTTTAAAAAGAGCACAAGTGGATAAGTGTTCAATTATATACACTGAATTGAATGCTTGGCACTAGGAACCAGAACATTTTTTCATAGAGCATTAACTTGTATTATAAAAGTGTATAGTGTTAAAAGAAGAGAACCACCAGCATTCAAAAGCAGCTTTGGGGCTAGAGAGATAGTTGAATGGTTAAGCACTTGCTTGTGAAACCTAAGGACCCTGGTTAAAGGCTCAATTCCCCAATACCCATGTAAGCCAGATGCCCAAGGTGGCGCATGTATCTGGAATTCATTTGCAGTGGCTGGAGGCCCTGGTTCACCCATTCTCTCTCTCTCCCTCCCCCCCTTTCCCTGTCACTCTCAAATAAATAAATAAAAATAATTTTTTTTTTTTTTAAAAAAAGCAGCTCTGTCAGCTAGGCAATAAAACACTCTACAGCATGTCTCTCTTTGCTCCATCATTAAATATGCTGATAGAAACTTTGAAATGAAAATAAAAAAAGAGAAGAAAAAAGGAGTGGTAAAAGCCTCTATTTTCTCTTCTTAAAATCTGAAAACAAGCCAGGTGTGGTGGTGCACACCTTTAATACCAGCACTAGAGAGGTAGAGGTAGGAGGATCACTGTGAGTTTGAGGCTACCCTGAGACTACCTAGTGAATTCCAGGTCAGTCTGGGCTAGAGCAAGACCCTACCTCGAAAAAAATAAAAATAAAAAAATTTAAAAAGAGGAGGAGGGGGAAAAACCTTGCTCTTTCCTGAAAGCTGAGACATTCCAAACTCGAGAACAGGCTCTTGGCAGAAGCCCAGCCCCTCTTTCTCAGAGCACTTGTCATCCTTGCGGCGGTGAGGAGCATGGTGGTGTGCCTGCACAGACCATCAGAAAGCGCCTGCTAAACAACAAAGAAACGCAGCACTGCAGAGCACTAACTGGAAGATAGACATTTCTAGACTATTGTTGAGAGCCCTTTGTTTCTGCATTCACCCCATTGTTGAACCCCATGCTAACGAAATGGGTCACATTAAAAAGAAGCAGGCTGCTTATTTTGAAGCAAATTATTATCAAATGACTATGCTTCCAAACATTTCTCCATTTCAATTTGAAGTGAAGTCATTTGAGTTTGAAGCATATGCCTGTGCTAAATTGTTGCCAAAAAAGAAAAAAAAAATCCAGACAAGTTAATTTTTGCATTCACTGTTTGCAAAACTGTTGATTCAAGATGTGGTGGAAAAGTTTCAGTCCTGACAGTAGGGCTCCATTTACTGTGGCCTTGAGTGACCTGCATCATTATTACCACTGTGAGCCACTTCATATGCCCAGGGATATGAATAACTGTTATAGTTAGTCTAAATGAAAATTGTGATGAGTGTGTGAATGGTAGCTGTAATTTAGATCTACCACTTTAAGAACTATTAGCAAGAAATGTACAAGAACAAGAGATATGTTAATGCATATTCCCCATGTTAGATCCTATAGAATATTTGCAGAGAACCTGTCCATGTAGAATTCAGTGTCAGGGACTGGATGTGCATTATACTTTAACTGCAAATGTTCTCTAAGTTAGACTTTGGTGTACAGAATATTTTTCTCACTGATCTATTTCTATCTTGGAGGTAAAGTTATTTTCTTTCATTACTTTTCAGTGGCAAATATATTAACATATTAAGGAGCCTAAACAATCACATGCAATATACAATGAATATAAGCCTTCTTTCCAAACTTAACCTCCAGTGGCATTTCTTCTCCCTGACAGCCCTCGTTAGCATTTTAATACATGTGTTCTCTTTATTCTTCCATGCACATATTGGAGTACATGTTTCTATAACTCCACCACTGTTTTTCTTATCAAAATAATAACATATGTGAGTTCTGTGAGAAAACAGCACGTTCAAAGTTGGGACACTGGAGAATATTTCTTTAAAAACAATTATCAACAAATATTATGTAGCATAACTGTAAGGGAATAGTTGAATAACCCAAGCTGGTATCAGGGTAGCTGTTAAGATTAAAGAAAAAAAAAAAAAAGAGGAAAGGTGAATTTAAAGAAAGATGTTGTGTAAAGTGAACATTCTGACCTTGCTCCCCTCTCCTCTGACCCCATGCTGGGGTTCTCCACTGGTGAAACCCACCCAGAACTAAGAGGATCCCAGATGATGCCAATATGTCTTGGCTACAAAGGGAGGGAATAACGGAGATGGGTGGAAAGTGGATTAAGTTGGTTAAGCAAGTGGAATGAATCTGCCATTTGCTTTTCGATTCCTTGCTTTTTGTCAGTAACAGGATAGATGGAGGTGGTCGTAGGCATCCACACAGATCTTGCCCCATTCTTTGCAAGGAGGTGATCCATTGCTTGAAGTATAATGTATTTAATTGGGTTTCTATTGCTAAACATTTCGAGTGCTCTCCTGTCTTTTGTGAACACAAACACTGCAATAAATATGCTTGTACATATGTCTTCATGCATATGTGTGCTCTGTCTGCTGTACATAAAGTCCTAAAATGGAATCACTTCCTCATTAATTTACAAGGTCAAAGTAGATTTTTCAGTGCTTACTTATTCCAGTAGAAAAAAATGGAGTTACTTCCACAGTGAGACTAAAATTATCAAAACTTGGGCTAGAGAGATGGCTTAGGGGTTAAGGCGCCTGCCTCCTAACCCTCAGAACACTGGTTCCAATCTCCAGCTGTTCCAATCTCCAGGTCCAACGTTTAGCCAGATGCAAAGTGACGCAAGGGCGCAATGCTGCACTTGGCCACAAGGGAGCGTGCACATCTGGATTTCGTTCTCAGCAGCTGAGACACTGCTTGCGCACCCATCTCTGTCTTCCTCCCTCTCTCTCTCTCTGTCTGTCTGTCTGTCTCTCTCTGTGTCTCTCTCCAAAAAAAAATAATAAGATAAAATAAAAAAAAGTTTTAAAATTATCAAAACTTGTCATGAATCCTTATTACCTTTAAACCCAAATTGTTTAGTGCTTTAAAAATAACTCAATTCCCTTAATTTTTGAGTATGGTATGACCATGTAGAGGTTAAGAAAGGAGCATGTTTTCAGAAGCTGGTGAACTTCTGAGAGGATCCTGATTCTAATGATGGTGGTTAAGTTTTATAACCTCTCTATGCCTCTGTTTCCATATATGTAATAATATAACAAAACAGGGCTGTAGAGATGGCTTAGTGGTTAAGCACTTGCCTGTAAAGCCTAAGGACCCTGCTTCGAGGCTCAATTCACCATGTGAGGTGGCGCATGAATCTGGAGTTCATTTGCAGTGGCTGGAGGCCATGATGCACCCATTCTCTCTCTCTTTCTCTCTCTCTCTGCCTCTTTCTCTCTCTGTCTGTTGCTCTTAAATAAATAAATAAAAATAAACAAAACAAAAAAATAAGTTAAAAAAAAAAAAAGGTAGCTACCTCACAGGGCTTTGGGAGGCTTAAATGAGTTGATAAATGTAGAATCTTAGAATAATGTCCACCCCTCTATAGACTTTGCTCTTACTGTTTTGTGATTAATGCCCTCTAAAGCCTGTTTCTTCACATGTGTTTGTTTTCTACATCCACCCTCCTAGCTTTCACATGTCTACTTTTCAGATCTCATTTCTCTGTGTGTCTACTCGACTTCTTTCAAGATTGTTTTAAATATATTTCTTCCAAGCAGCTCCTTCAAATTGACTCTAACCTACCCTGTCTGTCAGAGTGTCTTCACAGTTGTATTAATTGATATGTTACTGCATTATACTATAATATACATTGATACATAAGACATTGAATCAACCACTCTGGCCACTGGTTCAGGGTCTACTCCACATTATATCCATGACCAACCCAGCTCTATGTTGATCTCTGAAGCAATAATATATTCTGCTTGTTTGCAAAGCACACCTTCAAAAATCATTTTTTTGTTATTGTTGCTGTTTAATAGCATGGCCACCTTTATAGAATCTGCTAATCTATCTAAATTTCTTTTTCTATTATTTTCAGGCTTCACTGAAATTGAGGGTAGTGACTCATACAAAATTACTAGTTTCCCTTACTTATCCCCAATGTTAAGATGTATACTCTAATTCTGGAATTGTGATTTTGATGGGAAAGCTCTTGGTACCCTGACTAAAGCTGCACAATTTTGCAAATTTGTAATATGACCCTCTTCAGTCATTTCTGCATCTATCCTAATAATGTGACAGAATACAGTGCAGGTGGGAAGAGAAAGTAGAGCTCTTCATGCTAATATGACGTCCACTCTGGTTTATGTCCTGTAATTTTACAGAATCTTTAGGTCATCCTTAATCTCCAGAGGAAAAATGTCCAGTCTCTCAGAAATTTCAGTTTCCCGTCTTCTGCGTATTTCCTCTCCAAGATTGAGGGTCTGGTTTTGGAAGAGACATTCTGGATGCTTCTTTAGAAGAGTAAGGTTAACACTGTGATTTTACTGTCATTTGCTCATGTAGATTGTGATGTGCTGGCTTTAGTGGCTGAAGCTGGCATAATATATAATCTGGGACCTAATACATTGGTATGTGATTTTTTTTTTTTGGCATATCTACTCTTCCCTCACTTCTTTCTTTCTCTCGCCATCTTCCTTCCTTCCTTCCTTCCTTCCTTCCTTCCTTCCTTCCTTCCTTCCTTCCTTCCTTCCTTCCTTCCTTCCTTCCTTCTCTCCCTCTCTCTTTCTTTCTTTCTTGGTCTTTGGAGATAGGGTCTCTCTCTAACTCAGGCCGATCTGGAATTAACTATGTAGTCTCAGGGTGGCTTCAAACTCACAGTGATCCTCCTACCTCCGCCTCCTGAGTGTTGGGATTAAAAGTGTGCATCACCACGCATGGCTCCTCCCTCCCCTCTTGCCAGCCCTTCCCAGGACTTCCAAACATTTTCCAATCATGTGGTCAAGCATTGGTGTGGAGCTACCCCACTCTTTCCAGAAGGTGCCCTTGGAGGGCTTACTGTATTGATGCCAATTTGCAGACTCCACCATATGGCTACAGGTGCATTATTTTGATCTCTTGAGCATCCCACATTGGCATCAGACCATTCTCATCTTGTTATTTTACTGAGTTTATCTGTATATACCTGAAGTCAGCTTTCTGTTAAAGGGCACTTCCAAGTAGGGAAGGGTAGAGTGCACAGAAAGGGTGCAATGGAGGGGTATCCTCTCTGTTCTCCCCTTCTTTCTCCACCTCCTTTGATTCTCTCACAGTACCTTGGGTCTGAAAGGAGTGGATTGCCCTTTCACTATGTCACCTTGCTTCTACCAAGGTCTAGCAGGCACAAGGAATTGAATTTTGGAGGAATAGAGGGCTTACTCAGACAAGTGGTCTAGGCTGGGGTCTTCAAATATTCAGAGAAGAAACAATAGTTTAGACTCTTCTCTCAAAATCATACAGTGGATTTGTTTTTGAGACAGTTTCACATAGCCTAGGCTAGCCTCAAATTCATCATGAAAATGAGGATATCCTTGAACTGCTGATATCTGGCCTCTACCTCCCAAGTTCTGGGATTGTAAGTATACAGCACCACGTTCAATTAAGACAATACCTTTTTTAAACAATTATAAGATTCTTTTATTGATACTGTGATACTGATATATCACTGTTAGAAAACTATATTAAAATATTTTATTTATTTATTTATTAGAGAGAGGCAGAGAGAGAGAGAGAGAATGGGTGCACTAGGGCTTCTAGACACTGCAAATGAATTCCAGATGCATGTTCCACCTTGTGCATCTGGCTTATGTGGGTCCTGGGGAAATCAAACTTGTGTGCTTGGGCTTTGCAGGCAAGTGCCTTAATTGGCTAAGCTATCTCTCCAGCCTGAAAACTACATTTTAAACCTTGGATTCTGTAGCTCCTTCTGAAGCAATCCTAATTCTCTCCCACAGTCATGTCACTGCTTTCCTTTCTAATTTTCAGAGGTCAGTTTCCTTGGGTCAGCCATGGAGGAGGTCATGAGCTTGGCCACAATCTAAAGAAAAGGAACTTGGAAAATTACCTTCAGTGTACTTGCCTACTTATTTGATCTATTTGCTAATACACTGCCTTCACTGAATTAGATAAGTGTCCTCTTAGATCTTCATATGTAATCACTTGGTGGCCCTTTGGATCTTCTCCAGCCTATGCTTCCCATCAAGGCATGGGACTACAGGACAAAGAGTTCCTCATTCAGATGAATTCCATCACACTGAGGTGCAAGGAACAGATGACATCATCCCATTTCCTGGCAATACTTAGTATTGCTTGTATCACATCGTCTATATTTCTCTGCACTGGATAACCGACTGAGCACATTGATTAACCATGTGATGGATAGTCTCAACCATCCACTTGATTGGATCTTGAATCACCTTGGAGACAAATCTCTGAGCATTATCTATAAGGAAGTTTCCAGATTAGGTTAATTGAGGTGGAAAGACACACCCTAACAGTGGGCAGTATCATCCCATGTGATGGAGTTTCAGACTAAATAAAAGGAGAAAGACTAAATAAAAGATAGATAAACGAGGAGACCTAATAGGTGTCAGTCCTTGCATCCTGTGCTCAGTTAGCTAAGCGGCTTTCATCACTCTGTGCTTCTTGGTGTAGATTCAATGTCCAGCTTCTTCCTGTTCCTGCTGCTTCCTGTTCCTGCCGCCACGCCTTCCCTGCCATGATGCACTGTTAAGTGAAATAAGCCCTTCCTTCCTGAAGTGGCTTCCTGTCACAGCGCTAAGGAAAGTAACTAACACACATGCATTTTTTATTTTGTGACTCCAGATCAGTTCATCAATGAAAACAATGACACTCTAGGACTGACATCATGACAAACAATATCAAAAATATAGGAAGAAAAAAGTGTGCTCTCTTTCGTAGCACTGGCTTTGTTTTCACTTTCCCATTGCTGTCCACACTCTATATAATGCATTAAACCTTGCTGAAAGTAACATTCTCAACATGGCTTGTATTTCTCAGACTATGATTTTGCTCTAATTAAAGACAATTTGAGTTTATGACAGTAAGAAAAAAACCTTTTGCCTGGAGAAGGCTATAATAGATTAATTTATAAGATTATTGAAGTTAGGGTAACTAGTTACTAAGTTGATTACATTTCTACACTGCTTTATTTTGTTTGGGGGCAGGGTCTCTTTCTAGCCCAAGCTGACCTGGACCTCACAGAGGTCCTCCTACCTCAGCCTCAGGAGTGCTGAGATTATAGGTGTGAGTCACCCACCTGGCTTAAAATTTTATATTATTGCATGGACACATACTAATGTAGTTTTTTTTTTACATTGTGTTAGACCAAAAAGGTAGATAAATGAGGATACCTGGTATGTGTCAATCCTTAGCCATGAGGATCCCTCACCCAGGTGGTAGAGAACAGATGAATATCTGGAAAAAGGTCTTTGGTCACAGGGTCATTGGTCAGCTTGCAGTCTCAAAGCTGATATCTTCACCACTGAAAGCCAGGCATTGTTTGGAAAAAGAGAATAATTCGCCTTTCTCTTTATCTCTCTAGTTAAATATTACAACTCCACTTGGAGGACTGCCCTCGGAGAGCTCAGCCTTGCCCGTAGCAGGACAGAACACTAACACAAGGCAGTGTGAAAGGGTAAGTAGGTGATTTAGGACATACTAGGATTCTTTCCTTCTTTCACTCTACCTATTGTACCTTCCAATTGTAACCATAATAGAAATCATGGGGCCAGGGAAATAGCTTAGACTATAAAGTATTTGCCTTGAAAGCTTGAGAACTGAGTTTGATTCCCAGTGTATCAGTTACTTTCTCATTGCTGCACATAAGCACCTGACTAGAAGCAATTTACAGAAGGAAGAGGTTTATGTTGGCTTATTTATTTTTTATTAGCTATTTTGAGGGTACGGCTCTCATGGTGGGAAGCCATGGTGGCAGTAGATGATTGTGCATCCAGTCTATTATAGCCAGCTTCCCCTTGCCAGTGTTTGGCACACTCTCCAGTTGCTGTTGTCTACCTTATGTTGACCAGAGGGTGATGTCCACCCTCTGCTCATGCCATCGTTTTTCCTGCCATCATGGAGCTTCCCCCTCGATCCTGTAAGCCAAAATAAACCTCTTTTTTTCCCACAAGCTGCTCTTAGTCGGGTGATTTCTGTCAGCAATGCGAACCTGACTGCAACAGTAAAGTGGTACTGAGGAGTGGGATTGCTGCTAGACACCTGACTGTGTGGCTTTGGCCTTTTGGAGCTGATTTTCAAGAGGAATGTGGAAGGATTTGAAATCTTCGCCTAAGACATGCCTTGCAGTGCTGTAAGTACAGCTTAATGGACTATTCTGGTCAGAGCTGAAAGGCCTGAATGCAGTAAGAACTATGGACTGTGAGGTTTGGCTTATGAGGGTGAGAAAGAGCTTTACTTGGACTGGGCTAGCAGTTTGTGTGAGAAGCGTCCTGTCCTGAGAAGATGTGCAGGGTTGCTTTGCGTAAAAATGAACTGGTGTGAGCAGAGGAATAAGGCACAGAAAAAAATGAAATCTTTGGGTGAACTCTACCCGTTCAGCTGCAATTGAGAGATTACAACCTTTGAGATTGGGCCAGCTGACCTGCAATGGGGAAACAGGAAGAATGCAGACTCTTTTGAAGGGGCCTGAATGCTGAAGGAGTGTCCTGTTCTTCAAAGTCTGATTTATTCCCCCCTGGATTAACAAATTGGCACCCTACCTGGTATTATGGAGTATAACAAATGCAGGAAAGAGAGGGTCATTGAGTTTGTAACGCGGTCTTGTGTTTTGGAAATGGCCATGGGCAGTGTGAAGCAGGTTTGCTGGATGCCTGCATGGAGATCCCATGGGGCCATGAGGATGGACCGTGGGTTGCAGTGGAGACCCAGTGGAGATGCCGGAGATGCCGGGATTATGAGATGGCTGCCAAGGAGAGCTGCCGGCCCTGGATGAAGTTTTCCAGGACTGTGAGTAGCCTAGCTGGAGGGGCGGAATTGGAACTCCAGAGACTTGTTGCTGCTCAGAAGTATCGGACTTGGAGATTTGTCACTGACTAGTTGTTGGATTGGAATTACAGAGTTTGACGTTTGCCCTGGTTGTTTTAAATCTTGTATCGGTTAAGTATTTCTTTGTTTTGCCCAATGCCATCCTTTGCAGTGTGGATGTTTTATTCTGTGCCATTATGGGTTTTTTTGGGGATATTTTTGGTATTATGGCTCAGTTAAAAGACCTTGGATTATGGGGATGTATGAACATCATTGGAATTGATAAAAACTATGGGGACTTTTAAATTTGCATGAATGCATTGCATTTTACATCATGTACGGTTATCAGTTTATGGGGGCCAGGGGCGGAATGTGGTGGTTTGATTCAGGTGTCCCCCATAAACTTAAGTGTTCTGAATGCTAGGTTCCCAGCTGATGGCAACTTGGGAATTAACACCTCCTGGAGGCAGAGTATTGTTGGGGGTGGGCTTATGGGTATTATAGCCAGCTTCCCCTTGCCAGTGTTTGGCACACTCTCCAGTTGCTGTTGTCTACCTTATGTTGACCAGAGGGTGATGTCCACCCTCTGCTCATGCCATCGTTTTTCCTGCCATCATGGAGCTTCCCCCTCGAGCCTGTAAGCCAAAATAAACCTCTTTTTTCCCACAAGCTGCTCTTAGTCGGGTGATTTCTGTCAGCAATGCGAACCTGACTGCAACACAGTCCAACAGGAAGAAGTGGAGCAGAGTGATGAACACTGAATGTTCGGCCAGCCCACTCCTTGTTATACCTCCAGGAACCCAGCCCATGGGATGGTGCCACTCACTGTTAGGGTGGCTCTTCCCACCTTGATAAAGCTTAACTAGAAAATGCCTAACAAACATGCCAGAAGATTTATTTTCATGGTAAATCTGAATGAACTCTGTCAAGTTAACAACTAGAAATGAACCATCAAACCCAGTATACACATAGAATTCTGGGTGTGGTAATGTACAGCTGTAATCCTAGCACTGGGGAAGTGGAGACAGAGGGATCCCCAAGGGCTTGCCGGCTCTAGAATAATGAGAGGCATTGTTTTAAGGAGGTGGACAGAATAAACCAAGGCTGATCTCTGACTTCCACATGCAAGCACATACACATGCACCTATACAAGCATGCGCGTGCACACACACACACACACACACACACACGCACACACACGCACACCACATATACAAAAATGGAGAGGAATGATGAAGATAATTCTCTAGAAGGATCGTAGGTGAAAATATTAAGATACCATGATGCCAGGCTTGGTGGCGCACGCCTTTAATCCCAGCACTTGGGAGGCAGAGATAGGAGGATCGCCGTAAATTCGAGGCCACCCTGAGACTGCATAGTGAATTCAGTGAATTCCAGGTCAGCCTGAGCTAGAGGGAGGCCCCACCTCGAACCTCCCCCCAAATTAAGTTATTCTTTTAAGGGCTCAATTATATAAATCATAAAGTTGGCTTAAAAACTTATTTTTGTATTTATTTTTTAAATTTTTATTTATTTATTTGAGGGGGGGGGCAGATAGGAAGAATGGGCACGCCAGGGCTTCCAGGTACTGCAAACAAAATCCAGGTGCATGTGCCAGTTTGTGCATCTGTATTATATGGGTCCTGGGCATTGAACCTGGGTCCTTTGGCTTTTCAGGGAAGTGCCTTAACCGTTAAGCCATCTCTCCAGCCCAAGTTTAATAAAACTTTGAGACCAACAATCAGGGGTTTAATTGACTAGTGTTAGGAATAAAATTTTCAGTTTTCATGTTAAGAACTTACTACTCTCAAACTTGGAGTTGAGTTCAGTGATAGAGCATGTGCCCAGCATGTGTAATGTCCTGGATTCACTCTCTAGTACAAGGACACACACACACACAGAAAACAAATGGCCACCCCTCCATTGGGACTGGTTTAAATAGCTTGGCTAGGAGCTGGTGGAGGGCATGGCAAATATGTAGATAAACTATCGGGTACTGCTTCCTTTTAAGACAGAATGAAATTATTTTCCTTCTCAAGAACTATCAGCCAGGTGAAATGGTGCACAGTTTCAGCTACTGGGGCAGCGGAGTCAGGAGGATCACTAAAGGCCAGGAGTATGAGATTAGCCTTGGAACATAGTGAAGCCCTGTCTCAGATAAAAAGGAGAACACATATGTATATATATGTATGACACTTTTTTTTTCAGGCTGTTTATTTGCAAGAGAAAGAGAGGAGAATGGGAGTGTCAAAGCCTAGTGCCACTGCAAACAAACTCCAGACATATGTACCCCTTTATGTATCTGGCTTTACAAGGGTACTGGGGAATTGAACCCAAGCCTTCAGGCTTTGCAAGCAAGTACATTTAACTGCTATGCTATCTCTCCATCCCTGTATGAGACTTTGTGTGTGTGCATATGTGTGTATGTGTGCTTGTGTGTGTGTGAATGCATGTGTATGGGTGCACCAGGGGAAAACCTTGAGTGTTCTTCAGGAATGCTATTATTTATTTACAGAATCTCTCATTGGGCTGGAGTTCTCTAATTATGTTAGACTAGTTGTAAAGTGAGCTCTAGGGTTCCTCTGGTCTCCAACTTCTAGGACTGGGGGGTTGCAAGTGTATGTCATTGTGCCTTTTTTGGGGGTGTGTGTTTGTGTGTGTATGTGTAAGATGTATATGTGTGTATGTGTAGTATATATGTGTATGTGTGCATGTTTATGTGTGTAAGTGCATGCCATGAAGTGAATGTGGACGCCAGAGGACAGAATCAGGTGTTGGTTCTCACTTTCTAATTTGCTTGAGGCAGACTCTGTCATTGTTCAGTCACTTCTGACTCTGCCTCCCTTTTTGCTTTCACTGTGCTGGTTTTGACAGAGAGAGAATGTACTGGTTTTGGAGAGAGAATGGGTGTGCCAGGGCTTCCAACCACTGCAAATGAACTCCAGATGCATGCACCACCTTGTACATCTGGCTTACATGGATAATGGGGAATCAAATCTGGCTCCTTAGGCTCTGCAGGCAAGTGCCTTAACCACTAAGCCATCTCTCCAGTCCCCAGGAACAAGCTCTTTATCCCATGACTCATCTCTCAAGCCAGCTTTTGACATGGACCCTGGAGATCAAACTCAGATCACAAGCATTTAGTAACTAAGCCATCTCCCAAACCCTGACATGAGACTTTTTTTAAAGATTTTTTAATGTAATTTTTTTTTATTAGTTATGTAGCAAGTGTGTATACAGTCATGCTGAAACCCTCATTAGCCTCCTCCTGTCCTCCCCTCTCTGAAAGGACTCTCCTCATTGGGGATTGTGGGTTGTGTATTGTGGGGGTAGCCATTAGTTATGGGGAAGAGGCAATGTCTCCGTGCATAATGTCTCAACTTGTGGCTCTAACAATCCTTCCACCCTATTTTTTTTTTTATTTTTAATGATGGAATACAGATGCTTTCTTTTGTTCTTCAGTGAGCACATCATTTACAGACGTTCCCATCAGCCTTTGGTGATAATCATTTGTGAAAATTTTGCTGGCTTCCTTTTGACCTTTGCTCCTTGAATTCATTTGAAGGCTATTTGACATCTTCTGATGATTATGAGCTTGGCAAATTTTTCATCTATTTAGGTCTTTCTATATATCTTCAGTAACATCTTATAATTTTCTGAAGAGCTTGTATGTTTGAATAATTTATAGTTTTCTGATGTTGCTATAAGACTTGTAATAAATCTAATGTTTAAAATCAACATTGTTGTGGTACAATGAAATTCATGCCATTTAAATGTGCATGCTGATGAGTTTTGACAAATGTATACATCCATGTAACTACCACTGTAATCAGGGTTACAGCAATCTATTCATGCTTATTGTAACTCAGGTCTAATCTCTGCTCTCATTCAGGGAAACATTGGTCTTCTTTCTGTCATTTTGGATTCTTTTTTTTAGCTCTCTTAGAATTTTATATGACTAGAATTAGAGTATTCATTCTCTTGGAGTTTTTTTTTTTTTTTTAGTGAATATTTTTAACGATTTATCTATGTTTTTGTGTGCTTGTGTAAGTCATTGTGCCTTTTGAGATAATTTCTCTCTCTAGACTAGACTTGCCTCCAGTTCATGTCTCTTCTGCCTAGGCCTCCCAAATGCCAAGTGCTGGGGTTACCAGCATGCACCACCACACCTTACTTGCCCATTTCTTTTTACTGCTGAGTAATATTCATTGTATGTAGTTACACCACAATCTACCTAACTGTTGATGGAAATTTGAGTATTTATAGTTTGGAGCTATTAAGAGTAAAGCTTCCATGAACATTTGGGTACAAGACGTCTTGTGGACATCTGGCCCTAATTTTAACTCCACAGCAGGAGTGAATAAACAGCCATTAATGTGGAACAGACCTTTGTCCAACATCATAATGTGCTTTGGTGTAATTTTTGTTTTTATCCTGTTTTGAGTTCTTTGAACTTTTTGGGTCTCTGAGTTTATAGTTTTCATAAAATTTGGAAGGATTTTGGTCAAGTATTTTTTTCTGTTTTCGATTTTCTCCTCTTCAGGATTTCCAATTACCCATATGTTAAGCAATTTGAAATTGTCCCACAAATTTGAGGCTCTGTATAAAATTTTCAAATTTTTTCCTCTATGTTTTAACTTAGATAACTATTATTCTGTTTCTTTCTTCAGTTTTTTAGATGTTTTCTGCTAGACACTGTCATCTATCATCAGGTTCATCCAGTGGACCTTTCCTTTCAGGTATTGCACTTTTCAGCTTTAGAAATATTTGCTTGAAAAGAGCTCCCTCCTCTCATTGTGTTCATATTTCTCCTAAATTCTTGAATATATGTATGACAGCAAGCTTTAAGTCCTTATTTGCTAATTTCATAATCTGTTTTGTTTCTGAGTCATTTTGTTGAATTTACGTTCTCTTGATTTTTTTTTTAACTTTCCTGCTTATTTGCATGTCCACTTGTATATTTTGGATGCTGGAAATTGTGATGTTATTCTACTGAATATGAGATTTTGAAACTTTTTGTTAAATAATGATGAACTTATTTTGGTTAATGGCTTACTTGAAAAACAATTTGATTTTCTTAGGTCTTGTTTTTTAATGTTTTTGAGGGTGATTGCAGATTGTCCCTGGGTCTAGGGCTAATTAAACTCACTGCTAAGGAATGAGCATTCTAGGCCTTTGATGAAAGTGCTAGAGGTTCCAAAATCTCTCTCTACTCAGATTGGCCAGAATACAGTTGTTATCTAGCCTGTTGTGCACCTGAGAATTGTCCAGTTGAAAACTTCCTGATAGTTGTTCTTTGACTACAGCCATGATTGCTTTCTCTCTCCCTCCGCAGTCTCTCTCTCTCATCTTTACATCTATCCACCTTTGAGTAGAATGTTATTTTTTCCAAATACTCAAATGACTTTCATATGGATTTTTGAAAATCTATTTTAATATATGGTAAACTATATTAGTCACTCTTCAAATGTGAAATCATCTTTGTATTTTCGGAGATAAATGAGATAAATTCTTCATTTCACATGCTAACTTTTTTTTAAAGGTTTCTCCCTCCATGTTAATCCATGAGACAGAGTTACATATTCCCTTTTGCATACTCTTCTAGTGTAGTTTTGAAACTAAAGTGATATCACACTCATAAAATAAGTTGAAAAATTTCCTATTTGCTTAAGAATGGAATTTTGTTTTTATTGGTCAAACTTTGCCTGATCTTATTTTTCTATGGAAGCAATCTTTAAATGGCTTTTAAAATAGCTTTGATTTTCTAATGTAGGATATTTGTATGTTTGTGTGTGCACATGTATGCCCTTGTGTGTTACTAGGAATTAAACCCATGTCCTTGCAGAAGTTAAGATAGACCTTTAGCACTGAGCTATGTCTCTAGCCATTCATATACTATTTTTAGACATGTGTGTATGTGTATAGTGTGTGTGCATGTGGATATGTATATTTATATGTGTGGGTCACATATGTGTGTTGGTGTGTAAGTACATGTGTATGCATGCACATGGAGGCTAGAGTTCTTGCCTTCCTGTATTGCTCTACATTATTCTTTGAGGCAGGGTCTTTCACTAAACTGAGAGTTTATCAATTCAGCAAGACTAGTTAATCAATGATCCCCAGGGATTCCCTGTTTCTAACTTCCACGCTGGGATTACAGGTATACAACACCATGCCTGGCATTTTACATGGGAGCTAAAGCTCCAAATTTAGGTCCTCATGCTGGCACAGCAAGCACTTATCCACTGAGCAATCTGCAGAGCCCCTAGGTATAAAATTTGATGCATTTATTTGCATATATATTATATTCTATGTGAGAGATAAGAAATCAGTGATAGCACATAGACAGTTAGACAGCCATGTTCTACCTTGCAGATAAAGACTTTGACTAGTCTTATTATTCAGGGGGTTCCTTCACATAACATTCTTAAGGTCCATCCATGTCTGATGGTGTAATTTCCTTCTTTTATATATGAATAATGTTTCACTGCATCTGTATACCACATTTTTTTATCCACTCAACCACTGATGAACATTTAGGATATATAATCTCCCAACTTTGTAATTACTACTATAATGAACATGGGAGTACAGAGCCTGACCTCAGTTCTTTAAGATATCTGTCCATAAGTGAGATTAAGTGCTTGTTCTATTTTAAATTTTTTTGAGGGAACTCTGAAATGTTTTCCATAGCTACTGCATTACTTTGTGTTCCCAAATTATGCTAAGTAAAATAAGCCAGTAACAGAAGAACACATGTTGCATGATCCCACTTATATAATGTGTATAAAAATAGTGAAATTTAAGGTTGACTGATAGTTGCTAGAAGCTGGAGAGAGTAAAAAAAATGAGGAGTTGATAATTCATTTGTCACAGAGACTCAATTAACAAAATGAATCAGTTCTAGATATCAGCAGAATACTGTACCTGTAGTTAACAATAAAAACACAAAACTGTACTATTAACATTTTGTTAAGTGGCCAGATAACATGTTAAGTGATTTAAGCCACAATGGCATATTAAAATCTTTTTTAAAATTTTTATTGACAACTTCTTTAATTGTAGACGATATCCCATGTTATTTCCCTCCCCCCCACTTTCCCCTTTGAAACTTCACTCTCCATCATGCATATTAAAATCTTCATTGCATTCTTTCTTAGTTAATACTTTACTATTATACTATGTTACTGTTATACTAGCTTCTATCATCATAGATTAACTTTGTCTATTTTGAAGTTTTTAATAAAGAGAATTTTATTATATATACATATATATATAATTTATTTATTTAACTTTGTCTATTTTGAAGTTTTTAATAAAGAGAATTTTATCATATATATATATATATAAATATAAAATTTATTTGAGAGTGACAGACAGAGAGAGAAAGAGTCAGCTAGATAGAGAATGGGTGTGGTAGGGCCTCCAGTCACTGCAAACAAACTCCAGATGCATGTGCCACCTTGTGCATCTGGCTTACATGGGGTCCTGGGGAATTGAACCTCAAACTGGGGTCCTTAGGCTTCATAGGCAAGTGCTTAACAGCTAAGCCATCTCTCCAGGCCCCATTATATATATTTTATGATTACTCCTTTTGCTCAATACTCATCAGTGTTGTTCTGTGTACCAGCAATGCATTCATAACATTCAATTCTATAAACATGGAAAAATGCCTCAAACTCATGGTAATCTTCCTACCTTAGTCTCCCCAGTGCTGGGATTAAAGGTTTGTGATTGTTTTTAAAAGCTAACTAGAAAAATCTTTTTTTCTTGCTACCTGGCCACTATGGTGGGAACTACTTGCTTCACCATACTGTCCCAACCATGTAACCTCTAAAACAATGAGCTCAAATCACCAATTCCTCTCTTCTTTTTCAGTCACATCTATGGAAAGCTAACCAACACAGGCAAACCTCACTCCTACAGTTTGATCTTCTGTCCTTCCTGCCTCTTGGCTGACTGGATGCAAACAGAAGCCAGAGAGCAAGGGAATCCAGAAGTCAATCACCCAGAACAGGATAGAAAAGGGTGGATGATCAAAATACATTCTTTACAAGTATGAAAACATCATAATGTAACTATCTTTTAAAATAATTTATATGTATGAATATATGAAAAATGCACAAAAAGTATGTAGAGAGAGAGAGTGTATCCATAAGGGCAAACAAAGATACCTGGCATACATTACCTGGCATACATTTCTTTTGTTTTTATCTACTCTGCTTAAATTTTGGTTTTATTTAGCTATGCTTAATAAAATGCACATAAATAAAAAGACACCATGTGACAAATTTGATTACAGTAATGTACCCATGAAATTAGCCACAATCAAGTAAGTAATGGGCACACCCATCACCCCTAAGACTCCTCCTTGAGCTTAAAAATCCTCCCTATGGGTTGAAGAGGTGGCTCAGTGGTTAAGGCACTTGCCTGCAATGTCTAATGACCCAGGTTCAATTCCCCAGGACCCATGTAAAGCCAGATGAACAAAGTGGTGCATGCATCTGGAGTTTGTTTGCAGCAGCTAGAGGCCCTGGAGCACCCATTCTCTTTGTCTCTCTTTTATTTATCTCTCTGTGCAAATAAGCACATAAATAAAATATTTTAAAAAAATCTTCCATGCGGGCCCTTGTCCCCAAGCAACTAAGGGTGTATTTGTGGGCATAACAGTTAAGATAGTATGAGTCCTGTGGGTCGCTTCTTCTTTTCAAAGTTAGACCTTGCTTTTAAGATTTATTAGATGAGAGAGCATAGCAATCTTTAGGCCAGGGCTAGTGAGGACAGAGTCTGAAATGCACCATTTATCTGCATTTTCTAGCATGGCTATATGAGCACCCGTTAGTTTGTCCTCATCATTTCAGACACTCCTTTTCCTGCTTTCAACAAGTCCCCCACACATATATTATTCTGTGGGATTTTGAATACTTGAGGGTGTTCTGTGTAGTTTATGTTAAGCAATGTTTCCCCTCAAGATTTATCAGAAAGATTAGTAAACTATAAACCCTTTAGAGAGCTTGTATAATATTTGATTTAAAGCAAAAGGGAAGAATCATTTATTTCCAGCTGATGACTTACAAATGCTCTAGAAAAAAAAGAGAGAAAGTTGAGGAATGAATTTGGTCCTGGGGCATCTGGATAGAGCCAGTGGGATGATTAGTCAGTATCTTGAGTCACTCAGGTGAGTGACTCGCCATTTTTGTCTAAGAGAAGTCTTGAATTTCACTTTGGTCCATCCTGCCTTGAGTCTAACTATAGAAAGTCTAGTTAATGTGCAAATGATGCTAGAGCGCTCCTCTGTCTGTTTCTGACAAATTGTTTAGCATGTCAAGAGCAGCTCCCTTTAGACTGGCAGCAAGAAATCGTGCTTTCTGTTCATCGGTTGGATGGTTCATTTGGCTTATTATTTTAAATTGGGCATGATAATTTTCCCAGGATGGTTTTCTTCAGAATTTGCCTTGGAAGATTACACAAAGTGGCCATATTGCCACTTGTTTCTGGCTCTTGTGGCTAGAAATACAACTCAGGAATTCAGGATGAAAAGGAGAAATGCAATCCTGGCTTTAAAAAGAGAACTTTTTTCTTGGTAACTGAAGAGGCACATAAACCAAGTTGCCTTTTACAATCAGTGCTTCCCTATCTATTAACTTCTTGATGTTTTCTTTCTGAATTGGGAGGTTACTGATATAGTCTGTCTGTTTGCCGTTTTTGGGGAGGCAGGTACAGGATCTTGCCATGTAGCTCAGGCTGGTTTTGAACTCTCATTTCTCCTGACTCAGCTTCCCTGAGTGCTGGGATCACATTCATGGGACACTGTCCCCTGCTTTCCTGTGCTTTAATGTTTAAAGCAGAATTTCTTTGAACTGGGGAATTTCCTGTTACAAATCCCATTGGACATCTTCCATGTCACTTGAAATGTCTAGATTTATTCTGCATCATTTTCTGTACCATTCATTAATTTGAAGTTCCTTAGAATGTATCTAATGCCTGAACACCCATGGCAATCCTTGTTGCAACAAATAGAGTATTTTAATTGTCTTCCCTGTTTGTTCACACGTGCATAGTAAAGAACATGGTTTTCAGAGAATAAAAGCTGAGCGTGTTCCATTGAGGAAATAACAATCTGTGTATCTTTCTTCCTCCCTTTGCTAGAAGATTGTCCCAGTGAAGCAGGACAGCACACATGTTCAGGGTACCTACCTTCCCTGCAGTGAATGTTGTAGAGCAGCTACAGGAGGCTCTGCGATGGAGGCAGCAGGGTCCTCTTGAGACCAACTTCCAGGGTGTCTGCCAACTGCTCATCGATCTGGAATTAACTGGTACATGATAACTTCTACTTGGAAAGAAGAGTCATGTTAGTGTTGATTTTAAATCATTTAATCCTCTAATAATTACTTTTATACCCAGCTGTCTATAATTCTAGTAATCCAAGTGAGAAAGGGTTTCCAATTCTGTTAACTGTTGTTTTATTCATTTGTGAATCTTTTGTTTGTTTGTTTTGGTGTTTTTTGAGATAGGGTCTCACTCTAGTCCAGGCTGACCTGGAATTCACTATGTGATCTCAGGCTGGCCTTGAACTCATAGCTAATCTTCATACCTCTGCCTCCCATGTGCTGGGATGAAAGGCATGCACCACCACTCCCAGCTTGTTAATCTTTTTTTAAAAAAAATATTTTGCTGGGTGTCCCCTTAATCATCTTAAAAAATTTTTTTTTGGAGAGAGACACAGAGAGAGACAGAAAAAGAGGGAGAGGAAGACAGATAAAGATGAGCGTGCCAGCAGCCTCTCAGCTGCTGTGAACGAAATCCAGATGCGTGCGCCCCCTTGTGGCCAAGTGTGGCATTGTGCCCTTGCGTCACTTTGCATCTGGCTAAAAGTGGGACCTGGAGATTGGAACCAGCATTCTTAGGCTTAGGAGGCAGGCGCCTTAACCGCTAAGCCATCTCTCCAGCCCCCTCCCCCTTAATCATCTTTAAAACAAGCAAAATTTCTATAGCAAAGCTGGGTGTGGTGGCTCACACCTTTAATCCCAGCACTCAGGAGGCAAAGGTAGGAGGATTGCCATGAGTTCAAGATCATCCTGAGACTACAAAGTGAATTCCAGGTCAGCCTGGGCTACAGTGAGACTCCACCTCTAAAAAAACAAACAAAAAAAAAACTGCTATAACAATTATTAGTTGTCTTCCCTTCGAGGAAAAGAATTAGGGCAGGAAAATTTTGGGCCCAAAGAGGTACTTTTTAGAAGAGGTTTGATTGTGAACAATGAATATCTTCTACAGAAACTCATCAGTTTTGTTTGTTTTTTTGAGGTAGGGTCTTGCTCTATCCCAGGCTGACCTGGAATTCACTCAGACAAACCTAGAAGTAACAGTGGTCCTCCTATCTTCACCTACTGAGTGCTGGGATTAAAAGTGTGTACTGGGTTGGAGAGATGGTTTAGCAATTAAGGTGTTTGCTTGCAAAGCCTAAGGACCCAGGTTTGATTCCCCAGTATATATGTAAGCCAGATGCACAAGGTGGCATTTGCATCTGGAGTGCATTTTCAGTGCCTAGAGGCCCTGGCATGCCCATTCTCTCTCTCTCTCAAATAAGTAAATAAATAAATAAAATATTCAAAGGCATGTAGTAACATACCAGGGAGAGAGAAAGAGAGAGAGAATGGGCATGCCAGGACCTCTAGCCCTTGCAAAGGAAAAATGCATGCGCCATGTGAATCTGGCTTAATGTGGGTACTGGGGAATCAAACTCTGGTTGTTAGGCTTTGCCAGCAAGAGTCTTAACTGCTAAGCCATCTCTCTAGCCCAACTTCCACTTTTGTACATGTGAAATGCTTAATAAACATTTGTTAATCAGCTAATTGGCAAGTAAGAGGCCAGTGCCAGGACCTGTGCTTTATTATAATGCCAGTTTACCTCTGTAGCAGAGTCCTGGTATTGCCTGGGACAAAGCACCGACTTCTACTGTCTTTGATGGTTGGTGCTGATGACATTTGATCAGTGTTCCTCGGACCACAGGTACACGGGGAGCTGTGAATTCTGATGCTCAACATACCTCAGACCAAGCCTCTGAAGTGGAAACGAACACTAGCTTTCATGGAGCTTCCTTGGTGATTCCAACATGGAGCCATCATCTCCAATGAAGATACCTCGGGATTTGTGTTACAGCGGACTCTTCATGGTGCTTAGGTTGCACATAGATCAATCCGCTCTCTAAGGCAAATACCAATGCACGTGTTTGATTCTGACGGGGAATCACCCCAAGAAGGCAGTGAAGCTGAGTGCTCAGCCTGGGTGCTGTGGGT
Source organism: Orientallactaga sibirica (assembly GCA_036365145.1). Lineage (NCBI taxonomy): Eukaryota > Metazoa > Chordata > Mammalia > Rodentia > Dipodidae > Orientallactaga > Orientallactaga sibirica. Next base: position 36,991,930 of record JAEOAD010000006.1, on the reverse strand, counting down.
CATATATCTGAGCACTAGGGTCAGGTGAGGCCTCTCCCATCAAGGAAAAGTCTTTTTTACATAAGCACACCTGCCCAGCATCTTCCTCCTTTTCTGACCCCTGATGCTCTTTAACACAGGAGTAGATGGCTTAAAAGAGGCATGGCTTGGTGACTGACCAGAGCAGAAACCCCTCATGGGCCTGTTCTCCTTCTCCTGGCCTCTCCTTATGATTATTATCAGGCTCTCTTCCTGAGAAGTGAAAAAGGGAATCCCTGTGTCTTCTTTTTTCCCCTGGTCCTGACTTTTTGGGTTTGAGGTAGCACCAAATATTCTAAAAATACTGCTCCTACTGTCAAGTATGGTCAAGTATGAAGCTAAAGAACAAATTAAGTAGGCAAAGCTCCTGCCTGGCAAGAAGCCTACACTTTCAACTGTGCACACTGCAGAAAACATTGGCCAGGATGTAATGTAAACATTGACTTACAAGCTTTGGTGTGCTCAGTGTTTGTGTTGTATAAGTAGCTTGTTGAAACTGAAGGGAAAGAGATTTATCATCTTACTTATACAAGTCAGGCAACCTTCTGTGGGAAAGAGGGATTTCAGGAGTGCTCCAAGAAGGCAGGATGTGGGTGTTTGCCCTCAACAAGCAGTGTAATGAAACAAGAGGATAACACTTGGGAAAAGAGATTAATCTAACCAGGAAAGCCAGGGAAATGTATCAGGTTATGGTACAGAAGTGTGAACTATGCCTCATGCTGTGACTAAGCAAAAGAGAGTGGCACAGTCTTCTGTGATGCTCGTGTCAGGCATTTCCACCATATCATGGCTAACCTTTACTGCGCGCTTAGTATACGAAGAACACGTTTCTTTCTCAGGACAATTCTATGTGGTAAGCTATGGTACTTATTTTACAGGTACGGCATCAAAAAGTTATACAGCTTTCTTAGGGTAACACAGTTCATAACCAGCAAGGCCAGAATCTAAAATTAGATGGTCCAGTTCTTGATTGCATGTGTGTTGACTTTGTGTCCTTCATGACTCTGCGTAGTGTGACTGCTGACATTGTTTATTTACCTTCCCTCAGACTTAGATAAAATCTGTGGATTGAGTCATTTCATTCTCTCAGGTTCACTGGAAGTGAATAGTAATTATGAATGCCACCCAGTGATGTCTGTGCTCATTTCCCTCCTTCCCTCCTCCCCCCTCCCTTCCTTCCCTTCTCCCTTCCTTCCTTTCCTTTGCTGTCTGTCTTTATTTCTTAGTTTCTTCATAGTGCTGGGGGTTAAACAGAAGGCCTCATGCATGACAGGCAAGTACTTTAGCAATTAGCTATATCCCCAGCCCTTACACTTTCCTGATATAATGAATGCAGGAACCCTGGCAGGATGTCCCACATCAATTAATGGATTTAGTCAAAGTATTACTTTTCCTGAGTTGAGCATTAGTTTCAGCTATTATTTTTTGGATATTTATTTATGAGAGAGAGAGAGAGTTAGGCAGAAAGAGAAAGAGAGAGAGAGAGAGAGAGAGAGGGGGTCTCTAGCCACTACAAACGAACTCCAGATGCATGTGCTACCTGGTACATCTGGCTTACGTGGGTTCTGGAGAATTGAACCTGGGTTCCTAGGCTTTGCAGGCAAGTGCCTTAACTGCTAAGCCTTCTCTCCAGCCTAGCGTTAGCTATTTAGTAACTATTTTTTCTTTGATGAAAGTGGGATAACTTACAGCTATTAGATAATTCCCATTTGCTGACTCTATAATACTTAAGTAAAACTCACTTGGGAATTTTTGAGTGTAGAAGTTTTACAGTATTAACGTGAAGACTGCAGTAGCTTGCAGGTCAGGAAACATTATGCGAATCATCTTGGGTAGACCCTGGTGAGAGGCACCTTATGATTTGCAGCAAGTGAGGTAGGCTTTCTTATAATCAGTTCAAAACATTGGGTGTATTAGATTAACAGTTGAGACCAATAGCTTAAAGATCATAATTTTAAGTTCAGCAGCACCTAGTTGAATGTCTGGTCTTGGGAGGGGTACTCATTAAGTACTTGTTAAATGGACATCACAATATGGATACAAACTACTACCATAAAGCAGAAAGAAACAGGTTCAAACTCCCCTTTTGATTTGAACGTAATTTTGCTTCCATATTTTCTACCCGGCATCATTCATGAATACCAGTTGAAGGAGTCATATTCAGCCATGCCACATTTCAGATCAAAGATTATCTTGAAAGCAGACAGTACCACCTTCCCTCCAGCCAGTTTCTCTCCACATTCAGAATCCATTTCCTGGGCACTGTCAGTATTATTGTTTTTTTCTTGATAATTCTTTAAAAAAAAATCATTGGGGCTGGAGAGGTGGTTTAGTAGTTAAGGTGCTTGTCTGCAAAGCCAAGGGACCCAGGTTCAACTACCCAGGACCCACGTAAGCCAGCTGCACCAGGTGGCACATGCATCTGGAGTTTTTTTGCAGTAGCTGGAGGCCCATGCCATACCCATTCTCTCTCTCTCTCTCTCTCTCTCTCCCTCCCCCCTCTCTCTCACTCACTCTTGCTCTCTCAGATAAATAAATATATATTTTAAAAAATCCTCATTCTTTGTTAAAATACTCATCCTTTTAAAATCTCATTAAGGAACACATTCTTGGGCTGTGACGATGGTTCATTCAGAAAAGTGCTTCGCCCTCAGAGATGAGGACATAAGTGTTGATTTCCAGCACGTGCACATAAATGTGAGGCATGGTGGTGAGTGCTTGTGATCTCAGCCCTTGGGCAACAGAGACAGGTGGATCATCAGGGCAAGCTGGGTAGTTAGACTAGCTGAATCAGTGATCTCTGGGGTCTCTCCCTGACTGCATAAATAAGGTGGACAGCCATAGAGGGATACACATACCAACAACCTTTAGTCTCCACACACACGTGCACACACATGGAAACACACATACACACACACATACTGCATACATGCAAAAAAAAAAGATAAAAGAACACACAGTTTTGCAGACATTTTTACCAAATCCCCTAATACAAATGCCTTTTGTTTTTAATTATCTCCTTTTTGTATAAATAAGTAATTTCACCAGAAGTCCACTGTCAGCTTCTTTCTAGTTGGCCCAGTGAGCAGGAAGTTAGGTCTCCAGGTACTCTTGTATGTTCCTGGTCACCAGCTGTGGTGGCTAAGTCCTCTTGTCAACTTAATCAGATTAGGAATCCATAGACTTTCTTCGTGGGTGAGTGTCTGAGGTTGCTTCCAGAAACAATTCACAAAGGAGGAAGTCCATCCTCCAGAGTGGGCGGCCCTCCTGGTGGTGGACTTTATGTAGGGAAGCTCTGAGAGCAGACAACAGCCCCCCCCCCGCCTCCACTGGCCACCAGTGCTGCTTGCTGGCAAAGGCTTTCGCTTGTTCTTTCATCTATCCTGTTTGGCAATCTTTTGTTGGCATTGGAACCAAGTTTTCTCAGCCTCTCAATGTGGACTGAAGAGCAGCGTCTCTCCAGGAAGCCTCCAGGCCTTCAGTGCTGGATTGGGACTGCTGAGGTATCCAGCCAGATAGACTGAGCAGCTACCGGGTTCCTTGACTCTCAGGCCTGCAAACTAATCTAAAAAATTACCTTTTTTTAAAAATAACAATTCATGGTATCAGTTTTGGTCCTCTGGAGAACCCTAATAAACAGGTATGCACCTGCATCCAGCCTTCTTTTAAACTCAGATTTTGCCTTTTCCCATTTGATATGTTGAATCTGTGTTATCCCTCCTGCTGTTTCTACCCCATCTGATTTTGGAAACTGTCTGTCCCCGGAAAGAACAAAACCCGACAAACACAAAACCAAGTTGCTCTCCAGGCATCCCTGTCAGGTCCTCCCAGCTGGTAGGCGGTGCAAGGGCAACAAGAGGTAGCAGTTGTGTGTGCTGCTTTCTGCCCTGCGGTGATGCAGCTAGTACTGCTGTCCAGTGAACTGCAGGTGGAAGCTACCGTAAACCAGGGCCAAACTGGCTATACTGCTTAAGCTCAAGCCCCAGTTGAACTAGATGCACAGTCTGAGAAGAGGGACAGGGACTACCTGACACATTCATGGTTTCATTTCCAGACTACAAAGAACACTCAGAGCCTGTGTCTGCCTGAGATTCTCAGTTGGACAAAGAGCCTCGAAGTTCCAATTTCCCGTCAGTATCTCCGAGGAAATATCTCGAAATCAATTTTCTGCTTGTCCTCTTGTTGAGTCCAGAAGAGAAATGTGATGCTTATGAAGGCTGGGGGTGCTGACACCACTTCAAGACAGCCCCGGGATCACAGGTTAAGGTAGCTTCCAAGTGATCTCATCCTGCCCAGGCTGCAGAAAGCCTCAACCTTGACCCAGAGGGAAATTCCTTTCTAGAGTAGAGCAAGGAAATTTCGTTTCCATGTTAACTGAGGATGTTTGTCTCCTCCTGCCTCTGGCTGCTGCTGTTAGTGTGGTGGGCTCTGGGAGCCCAATTATGTGTGGAAGCATTAAAAAAAAAATACCCAGGAGCCAATGTTCAAAGTGGCATGCACAAGATACGGACAGGGATCCCGCAGACAGCTAATGGAACGTGCTGGTGTGCTGGTGCACACATTTGTGGTTTGGAAGATTACCTTTCAAAGTGGACTTACTGTGCCATCAGAAATGAGCTGAGACCCCTATTTCTATACCTTTCCTGCTTGGATGGTCTGGATGCCATTGGCACAGGCAGCAGCGAAAATAACAGCAGGCTTAACTGTTCATGCAAGTGTAATAACGGTCTTTAACAGAAGAAGAGTAATTACCTTTGTCTAGTTTTCCCTGCTGTAAAATGTAATAGAGACCAGCACCTACTGCTGAAGGGTACCGTGCTTCCTCTCTCAAATACACACTGATGACTCGGAATCACCTTTTGATCACGAGATAAATTCACATCTTAATTTTGAAGGAAAAAAAAATCCATTACTGTTGGGTAGATTCCCCCAATGCATTTGACAGTTTTCAGGCCCAGGCTATTAGGTGAGAAATCTCAAAGCCATGGAGATTTACAGCCTGGGAGATCATAGAGCATGAGTGGGTGTAGCCCCATCCCCCATCGCTTCTCCAGCATCACATTGACAGGAGGTATCTGTGCAGCAGAAGCAAGAGCTTGAGAGGGTGGCTTCATTTGGAAATAGAAGCCCCTGTTAGCAGCCGGAAGCAGTGGTGCTGAAAAGCAATCGCTGGTGTCAAGAACTTTCTTAGCTGAGCAGTGCAGCTGGTGGCAATAAATAGCATTCTAATAAAGGAGGGAGCTCAATGCATGACATGAGTGTGCACTGTTTCAACTACCAAGCATAATTTATAAGGCTGCATATGTCTGAAATGGATTTCCCCCTATGTATTTATAAATGAAAATGCAAAGATTTCAATAGAAAGAAAGATCTGCAATTTAAATCAAAGTAAAATGGGAAGATCAATGAGAAATGTCCTGCTTTCTAAAGTTGCACTGTGATACATACCATTTTAAGGATGCTTTGGGTGTCACGCTGTACAACTGCTTCCATTTCTAAAAATGAAGGATGCTGTTTCTTTTGATGGTGAATGCTGCATTTCTGACAAGAGGTCTTAGACTGCCCCACCTCTTCCCTGAAGCTGCAAAAAAGGGCAGATGCTTACATTGACTACCTTGGACCTTCCTTCCAAAGATATGTACACATGTTCTCACATAAGCCATTAATGAAACCCAGTCAATTTCACATAATCCTTAAAACGGCTCAGAAGGAACTGTTGAAAATGATGAACCAGAAAAGCCATGTGTACTATTAGTGAGGCTTAAACACGGGGCTCATCTGACCGCTTAACTCATTGACTCTGCCTGAGTAAATAAGTTATTAGTTTTGACATAGCCAGTGGTTTATTTTACCATCGACTGCTGTTCTTTGTTACATGTTCTATTCATACCACATGTTATTGCCCTTTATAATTATCCTGGAACATAGCAATTGCACAGACTGTATCATATCCCACTGGGATAAACATTGTGGATGAGGGACCAGAAGAACTTGCCTTTGACTTAAAGTTTATTCCTACTGCTTTCTTTACATGAGAGAGATTTCTCCCTGATGCCATTCACAAAACTAACTCTATGTTTTAATGACTGTGGAGCCCCTTTGAATAGCTCTTTATCCAGGAACTCCAAAAGCCAATTTGTTTTCTACTGTGAGGTGTGTGTTCAAGCTTATGAAATGAATAGCTGGTTAATCTTCTAAGCTATTACTCAAGATAAAAATCTACCGAACCTGAAAGCAAAATACGGCATTTACACTGCTGTTCTTGGAAATTCATGTTCCATACTGTGCCTGTGTAACTGTTTATTAATATCATATTTTGGCTTTAGAAAAAAGGGAAAGTTAAGATCAGAAGTCAAGGAAAGCCAATATTTTCTTTATCATTTTGTTGACTTTGAAACTCATTAAGTACTGATAAAAGCCACTCTTCTAGTCTCTTTATTATGGAAACATTCAAAATGAACAGTGTTATAGCATAAAGATATTATGCTAAATGAAGACTACTCTTATGTGTTTTAATTGTAGGTACAAAACCAGTCTAAATAAGAACAGGCAGATTTCAAAGCATTGTGCCATAAAGCCAAGAAAAAAAATCACAGAATAATGTGAAAGCTTTGACATGCTCTACTCAGTGAAGGGAAACCACTTTATAATCAAAAGGTACAGAGTCACCAGAAGGTTTTTGCTGGACTGCATTCCTTACTCTGCTCTGAAGCAGATGGTTTCAGAGATAAAATATATGAAACTGATAAAGATTTGAGTCCAGTGGCTTCTGGGGAATTCTAGGCAGATGCCATTGGGATGTGCTTTAAAAGTTAAACAGCAGCAATAATTCCCTTAAATGTCTCTTAAAACGCTTATGGATTCTCAAAGTCCAAAATTTGATTTTTGTACGAAGCTGCTAACCATAAGTCAAAACAGGGGAATGGAATGACTCAAGGCTTTACATCACTTGCATACATATTCTTTTTCTAAGTTAGCAACAGGGAAAAACTGAAACTTCATCTGATTTTTCAAGAAAGGAATACTTGGGCATATGGTGATCATTAGTTAGTTTTTTTTTTTTTTTTAAATAAATTTTGGTCATGGCTGAATCTTGTCTCTTTTTGTCTTGTGGAAACCATAAGCATAGGACTGAACTACCAATACACCTGTGTGACCTTAAAGGAAATGGTGACAAAAATGTCTCAGTCATCATTCTACAGGTGAGAAGGACAAGAACACACTTCTGTGGTGACTGTGGTTGGGACCCAAGTAATTCCAAGTACAGGTTTAGAATCAGAGTGGTACTTCTCTGACCCTCCACATAGAATTTCCTCTGAATATAGAGGTTCAGGTTCATTTCCTTAGAAAAATAGGACTTGGTAGTAATTTTCTGGGGTATAGTTTTTCATTGATAATCTGCTTTTTCATTTTAAGACAAAAAATGTGCCTTTCCTTGCTAATGAAATTCTTGTGGGGGTGAATGAGGTAATCATGAACATTTTTAGAGAACATATGTACCTAATAGAAATGATTCCCAAGTCCAGAGCACCACACCCAGTCTCTCTTTTGAATTCTGGAGTCCCATTTTCATCTGTCCACATGTCGCAGCAGCTCTCCAAGCTCAATGTGTGCAGAACACAGCCTCTTCTCTCAAGACATGGTCTTTCTATGCTCACTGCCAGGGAAAGCTGGCAGATTGTTTTTACCCTTGGGATCCTGTGAATCTTGAGCTAAAATGATTTCTCTTTTTGCTCTGATCACTGAGAGAAACACCAAGTTGAACCAAGACAGTGATGACATATTTTGTCTCTTATCAGAATCTAGAAGGGGATTCGTTGGGGGAAGGAGGAGGACCAGTGGGAGAGGGCGAAGATGGACACATGGGAAGGCAATGAGTGAAAATGAGCAAGATACAATGATGTACATACATGAGAAAGTTGATTGAAACCCACTGCTCTGTATGTCAACTTTAAGAAATTAATTTAAAAAATTAAAAAATATAATAAAGATGAAAAACTGGGAAAATAAACTCCAAGCCAAAATTTGTCTCATATCAAATCAATAATCATATAGTAGGCATTTTGAGTTTCAGTTGACATTCTGACTTCAATGTACTTCTTTTCATCTGTTTCTTCATTTCTTTTACTTTTTTTAACCTATTGTAATATTTCCATCCCTACAAAGCACCCTTAAATCCATTTGTACAAAAAGGAGTGCAATCCAAGCGTGGTGGCACACACCTTTAGTCCCAGCACTCTGAGGTAGGAGGGTCACTGAAAGTCAGAATCCACAGAGTGAATTCCAGGTCAGCCTGAGCTAGGTTGAGACTCCACCTCAGAAAACAAAACAAAACAAAACAAAACAAAACAAAACAAAACAAAACAAGTGCATATACAATCTAGATCTTCAATGTCATTTTCTTATCATTATCATATGCTGTGAAGCAGTCATGGTATTTGCCCTTTCAGCTCCTCGTTCTGTCCACCCTTTCTCTTAAATACCGCTTGAAGCCACCCCTTCTTTTCCTGTTCTTTCTTTTTCTTCTGTCATTGCATGAATTCAAGAAGGCCACCTAATTGATACCCCCTTGTGTACTCTTGTTTAATAAATCCTCTCTATGAAAATGACTGGCTTCCTTGCTTACAAATACATATATTATTATGGTGGTTTGATTCAGGTGTCCTCCATAAACTTGTGTTTTCTGAATGCTATGTCCCCAGCTCATGGCAATTTGTGAATTGGAGCCTCCTGGAGGAGGTATGTTGTTGGAGATAGGCTTATGGGTATATGGGTGTTATAGCCAGCTTCTCTTGCCAGTGTTTGGCACGCTCTCCTGCTGCTGTTGTCCACCTGATGTTGGCCAGGAGGTGATGTCCACCCTCTGCTCATGACATCCTTTTCCCCTGCCATCATGGAGCTGTAAGCCAAAAGAAGCCCTTTCCTTCCACAAGCTGCTCTTGGTTGGGTGTTTTCTGCCAGCAAGGCAAAGTTGACTTCAATAATTACTTGCTTCAAAACTTTTTTGGGATGTGTGTGTGTGTGTGTGTGTGTGTGTGTGTGTGTGTGTGTGAAATGTTATGTGTGCATGTACAATTGAGTGTTTGTATGTGTGTCTGTAGGTTCACTTGCACATGTGTGCCTGTGCATGTGGAAGTCATAGGGTCAATACTGGGTGTATTTCTTAATTATTCACCTTATTTTTATTGAGACAGGGTCTCTTGCTAAACCTACAGCTCACTGGTTTGGCTAGAGTAAGTAGCAAACTCAAGCGATCCTCAAGAATCCACCTCCCAGTCCTGGGATTACAATTGTACCATCACCATGCCTGGCTTTTATGTGGGCTCTGGAGATCAAATGTTGTGGTCTTATAGCCCCTTTCCTCAAGTCCTGTTTTTCCTGAGGGCTTTCTTGGGGTTATTGGTGTTCACTATTGGGAAATTAAGGCCTCAGTTGTTTCTTGGAGGGGTGGGTAGCTGTGTTTGCACAACTTTTTGCATCTTGTCTATATGGGTGGCTTGGGAATTGAACCCATGCCAGCAGGTTTTGCAAGCAAGCACCTTTAACTCCTGAGTCATCTTCCCAGCCCTTGGCATATGATTTGATTTCTGTTAGACCAGTACCCATGTGTGGAATTTCTGGATCACAGAGTAAGTGTATATGATTTATGAAACTGATTAATTGGATTAAAATGGTTATAGTGTTTTCCCTTCCCACCAGCAATGCACGAGAAGTATGCTTGTCCCATAATCTCACCAAATCTTGGTATTGTTAGTCTTTAAAATTTTTGGCATTTCATATTTTGTGGTTTTAATTTTATTGATGGCTAATAATGCTCAATATCTTTTCTTATACTTACTCAAAATTTGTATGTTTTCTGTAGAGTGTCCACATTTTCCATAATTAGATAACTTTTCTTATAATTTAGTTGTAAGATTTGTGAGCATGTCTGTACACATGCATGTGTAATTCCTTACGTACCATCATCTACCTTTTGAGAGACAGAGTCTGTCACTGACCTGGTGCTTGCCAATTAGCCTAGACCGACCAGAAAGCCCCAAGGTTCTCTTTGTCTGTTTTCCAGCACTGGCATTCCAAGCACACACAACCATACCTGGCTTTGCGTGAGTGCGTGTGTGTGTGTGTGTGTGTGCACATGCTCATATGTGTGTTTTATTTGTGCATGTGTACATGCATGTGCATACATATGGAGCCCAGAGGACAACCTCAAGTATCATTACTTTAGGCACAATTCATCTTTTATGAGAAAGTTTTTCATTGGTCTGAATCATGCATAATTAGGGTAGACTGGCTTACCAGAGAGTCCCAGGGATCCACCTCTCTCTCTCTCCCCAGTGCTGGGATTACATGAATGTGTCTCTACTTTTGAATGTTTTTTTAAAAAAGATAGGTTTAAAGTATTTAACTCACATCCTCATGCTTCCAAAGCAAGCACTTGACTGACTGAGCTAAATCCCCAGCCTCAAGAGTTTTTAAAAAATAGGGTTGGAGAAATGGCTTAGTGGTTAAGGCACTTGCCAGAAAAGCCAAAAGACCTAGGTTTGATTTCTCAGGACCCACATAAGCCAGATGCTCAAGGTGGCACATGCATCTGGAGTTTGTTTGCAGTGGCCGGAAGCCCTAGTGCATCCATACTCTATCTGCTTCTCTCTCTCTCTGCTTCTTTCTTTCTCTCAAATAAATAAAACTATTTTTTAAAAAAAGTATTTTTAAAAAATATATCCTGAATATAAGTATTTGACAAATATATGTTTTTCAGGGGCTGGAGAGATGGCTCAGTAGTTAAGGCACTTGCCTGCAAAGCCTAAGGACCTGAGGTTGATTCCCCAGTACCCATATATCACCATATGTACAAGATGGTGCATGTGTCTGAAGTTTATTTGCAGTTACTAAAGGGCCTAGCACATGTAATCTCTTTCTTCTTATCTGTCTCTCTCTTAAATAAGTAATTAAATAAACTATTAAAATATACATATGTTTTGCAAATATTTTCTCAGACCATAGTTTATGCCTTAATTTTCTTAATAATGTCTTCCATGAAGCAGAAGTCTTTAATTTTGATGAGTTCAATTTGTCTCTGTTATAATACATGCTTTTCTATAGTCTAAGAAATTTTTCCCCAAGAGGAAACAATTTTTATCCTTTTAAAAAGAAAGTTTTATGTTTTAATCTACATTGGATTAATTTTTACACATGATGGGAGGTAGATGTTTAGATTAATTTCTTTGTTCTTACTAATATATATATTCTGGTATCATACTTTGAAATAACTATGTTTTCTGCACTGAATCATTTCAATACCTTTGTCAAAAACCAATTGGTCATGGATTCCACATTGAGTTTAGCACACTATCTTGATTATTTAGTTGTACCCTAATTTTTGAGAAAAGGTATATTAGCCCTTTGATTTTGTTTTTCTTTTTCAAGGTTTTATTGACCATCCTAAGTCCCCTACATTTCCATATGAATTTAGAATCAACACATCAATTTCTATTAAAAGATTATTTCTAGTATTTTACTTAAGGTTGCATTGACTCTGTGGAGGAATATAGTTAGATGTATCTTAAAAATATTAAGTCTTGGGGGCTGGAGAGATGGCTCAGCAGTTAAGGTGCTTGCCTGTAAGGCCTAACAACCTAGTTTCAATTCCCCAGGACCCACATAAAGCCAGATGCACAAGGTGGCACATGCACCTGGAGTGTGTTTGTAGTGGCTGAAGGCCCTGGTGTGCATATTCTTTCTTTCTCTCTTTTCTCTCTCTCTCTCTCTGCTTGAAAAGAAATGAAAATAAAAACATTAAAAACATCAAGTCTTGTGATTCGTGCATTTTATATGTCATATGCTTCAGCCTTTATTTTTCTTTCAAACATTTAACAAGTTTTGGTTAAAATCCATTTTTCAAAGAGAAACCATGATTCTTCCCTTTATGACTTGCTTCTTTTTCTGAGAGCAGGAAGATATACTGACTACTGAAAACCAAAGCACAACCACAGATAACCAACCAATCCTGATGCTACTGGGCATAATTCACCTTGCTTTACCTTTCTGATAATAAGTATATTCATAGGATAACTTTCTAATTTATTGATTTTTTTAAACAAAGTTTGCACACATAGACCCCTATTTCCCCTGTCCCAGTTCTGCTGAGAGTCTTTGGTGAAGTTATTGGTGTTCATTGTGGGGACCAAGAGGCCTCAGTCAGTCTCTGCAGAGATGCGGGAAACAGGGTGTCTCAAGCTATTTCCACCCATGCTGAGGTTCTTACAGTCTTTCTGTCCCCTCTTCTGTGATGCTCCCTGAGCCTTGGTGGGCAAGATAGAGATCTGATTTAGTGTTGCTTTCTCTGTAGACTCTGGATCTCTGTTTTTATGAGGTTTGAGTGACCACAGTGTCTGTCACCATTTCCCTAGAACTGGTTTTCAGGCTAGCCATGAGAGCACTATTTGTGCCACCACTTCTCCTGCAATGAAAGCTATTGTGCAGATAAGCAAACCATCAGCAGAGTCATTAGACAGCCTACTGAATGGAAGAAAATCTTCCCGGGCAATCCCACTGACAAAACCTTAATATCTAGAATATACAAATAACTCAAAACCACAAAAAAAAAAAAAGAATCAAGCATCACACTCAAAAAAATGGGGCGGGGAATTGAAAAGTGAGCTCTTTAAAGAAGAAATACAAATGGCTATTAAACACTTGAAGAGATGTTCAGCATCTCTACTCATCAAGGAAATGCAAGTTAAAATGAGTACAACATTCCATCTCTCTCCAGTCAGTGACCACCTTCAAAAAAATCAATGACAGCACATGGCATGCTGTCAGGGTGTGGGGAAAGAGGAACCCTTATTCACTGCTGGCGGGAGTGCAAAGTTGTACAGCCACTATGAAAATCACTATGGAGACTCCTCAAAATACTAAAAATAGAACTACCATTAGATCCAGTTGTACTTCTTTTGGGTCATATACTGTAAAGACTATTATACGCCACAGAGACACTTGCTTAACCATTTTTATTGCTGCTCTATTCACAGTAGCCAGGAACTAGAATCAGCCCAGATGCCCTTCAACAAATGAATGGTTAATGAAGATGTGGTACATATGTACAATGGAATTCTACTCAGTGGCAAGGAAAAATGAAACATAAAAAATTACCTTTATAGATACACATTTAGTGGTTGCACAGATCTTTCATTCAAAGGTGCATGGCAAGAGTATGTCCCTAAACGATCTGGGTGGAAGGTAATTGTCCTTTTTCAGGTGTTTATTCTTCTACCTTGGGTATGTCATGAGTCCAAGGCCACATGGGAGCACTGGACTGAGTGTGATAGTGTACATTATTGGCAGAGATTAGATTTCAGATCTAGTTTATCCATTATCGATGATGTACAGTTGTAGAAGATATTTTATTGTTGGTCTAACATGCATTAACTTACATTCATGGCCTTGCGATTTTTAGGGAAAAGTATAACCTATCATTCATCACCTATGATTCTGAAATCTAAAATGTTCTGAAATCTACCATTTTAAAAAATAAGTCTGGCTGGAAAGATGGCTTTATTGGTTGAGGCATTTGCTGGCAAAACCAAAGGACCCAGATACAATTCCCCAGTACCCGTGTAAAGCCAGATGCACAAGGTGGCACATGTGTCTTGAATTTGTTTGTAGTGGCTAGAGGCCCTGATGTACCCATTCTCCCTCTCTTTACCTGCTGCTTTCTCTCTCTTAAATACATAAAGAAATAAATAAAATAACTCATTTGATAGCAAAACTTCATCTGATCTTAACTCAGCACCAAACATAAATTGGCATGAATCTATTTTTTTTAAATATTTTATTTTTGTTTACTTATCTGAGAGAAAGTAGGAATGAAAATGGGTACACTATGGCCTCCAGCCACTGCAAATGAACTCCAGACACATGTGCCACCTTGAGCATCTGGCTTATATGGGTCCTGGGGGATGAACCGGGGTCCTTTGGCTTTGCAGGCAAGGTGCCTTAACCGCTAAGCCATCTCTCCAGCCCTGAATCTACTTTTCTGTTGGCATTCTTGGCATTCAGTACATGTTTTCAAAAACTTCATTGTGGAAACATTTGTGTTTGATTATAGAAAGCAGTTATGCACCCTGATAGATTGTGTGTACACTGTACTGTCTTTCTAAAATGTGAAAAATTCTGAATACCAAAATGCATGTAAACCCCAAGGTTCCAGAAAAGTTATGTTCTACTTGTATAATGTTTCCAAAAGTTATGCACTCAAGGGGTGGTGAATTTGCAGAATTCTTTTGTGTGTGTGTGTGTGTCTGTGTTGTGGTCATATATGTCTTGGAAACAGCTAAAAAGAAAGGAAATATAGAATTCTTCTGCTCTGGAAGGCAGATTTTCCCTGTTAGGGGGCCATTGTTGATGTCGCCTTATGGAGCAGTACCAGTAGGGGGACAGAGTTTCCCTCTACCCTGCCTGAGAGCTGTCCAGAGTTGGGCGTGTGTGATCCACTCTGCCATTCAGTGCTGAGTCCCACCAAGTCCTGATGAGCCGATGATGGAGTAGTGTACTGCACACTTCATGTTGGCTGCAAGTAATGACGTCATACTCCCACACTAGAGCTGAGGGACAGACCATTTTAGCCTTTGTTTCACTCTTGGAATGTGAATGTGACCCTGTTGTATGGCAAATTTCCTTCTCATTGAAAGGTGTACACTATTGCCAACTTTATCAAAAGCAGTTGGGTGAGGGTATTGAGACCCTCACCTGAAATTCAGGTGCCCCTTGTGCCTGCTGTATACAATAATGCACATGATCTCCTCACCTCCATGGGGAAATAAAGTATATATAGAGTACAAGATCTAGGAACAAATTTGCTCCATTAAAGTGGTGTCTCTGGAGTCTCCATGCTCTGTAAGTAAGCCCTCACCCCAAGACTGAGGGACAAGCATCCTAGGAGTAATTTTGACACAAGAATCTCCATCAAAATGGCTGCTTTGGGGGCCCCACATTCCTGTGTGCTCTGTAAGTGACCCCAGCAATCAACTCATTGGTTCACCAAGCTGGTATTGGTGTATCGTACATTGGTCTCCCATCTGAGCCCTATTTGGGGTGAAGACATGTGTCCATGTCTCCCCAGGGGAAACGTTTCCCACAACAGATCCTTTTTGAAAATATGGTCTTTGCAGATCTGAGGCTGTACTGGGTTTGGCTGGACCCTAGTGCAGTAAGAATGAGTGTGTCTTGACACAGGGAGACATGGTGAGAAGGTCATGTGAAAAATGGAAACCAACAATGGAGTGATCTATGTGCAAGCTGAGGATGGCCAAGGACCTCTGAGAACCACCAGAAGCTGGAGAGGCAAGGGGAAGTGTTGTTCAGAGTCGCTGGGCAGGGCAGGGCCCTACTGGCATCTTAATTTTGGACTTGTTATCTCCTACAACCTGTGAGCCAATACATTGCTCATGGTGTAAGCCACCTGGTTTGTAGTGTTTGATTACAATGCTCTATCAACACTTTTCTTAGATAAGGCATTCAGAATTTTTGCTGCATTACCATTGGACATTTTAATATGTTAAATTCTCATCTACATAATCTTTTATGTTTTGTGGATGTTATGAGTTATTTAAATTCTAAGCAGGGATAATTTTAGATACAAAATTAGAATATCCTATGTGGAAAACCATAAGTATCAAAGCTAAAGGAATAGAGAGAGAGAGAGAATATAAGAGAGAGAGAGAGAGAGAGAGAGAGAGAGAGAGAAACAGCTTAGAGATTTCATATACAACACTACAGAGCAAATGAAATCCTAAAGGTTTCCAAAATAAAATATCATGTTGCTCATAGCAACAAATAAATGAATAGCCAACCAGGGCTTGCCTTTAACATATATCAAAATAGGCTGTCCTTTACATATGAGAAAGTCTTTTTTATATTATTATCACTTTCTGAGATATATTACATTATGATAGATGATGATGTACATTGTTTTGACAATCAGAGAATTTATGAATGAGGGATTGATTTGCCTGCAGTGATGAACTGAATTGTAAAAAAAAGCATTAACAATAATGATAGCATTTAAAATTTGTTTAAGAATTGTGTTACAGTTTGGCTTTCTTTTTAATCAGGAGCAAAAAAGCAAGCCCAAGGCATTTATTTTGCAGTAACTGGCATCTGACAGCTCTTGTTAGAGAACTCACTTATGAATCCAAAGGTGTATCTGGTTTGTTTCTGGTGTGCTCTTTACAGGACCTTCTGGCCACAGTGTAGGGACTCTGCCTTGTACCTTTCACCTTGGGCACAGAAAATGACTCAAACATTTGCTGCTATTTGTTGCCAGAAAGTGATTATTTTTTTAAAAGCCAGTTTTAGGGGGATTTGTAGCAATTGGGACCCTGGGCCTAAGGATCCACAGGTCAGGCATGGAATGCCTCCTTGATTTATAGGAAATGTATCTCAAGGTGAAACAAATTATAACCACCTTTCTCCATTTATGCCTGGAAAACTCCAAAATCAAACAAACAAAAATCCCTAAGCAGATTAAGCAGTATGGAATAGAGAAACTGTTCAATGTGAAGAACTACGTGTAACAAGCATGAGAAGATTGTATCATATGTTCTAGGGAATTCTTTTGGACCTAGACAGTGCAACTACAAAAGTGTGTCACTTGGAGAAGTTGACTGACCACCCGACACACAGCATCAGAGGGTTTATTCATCTCGGGTCAGACCTGCAGGTGCATTCAGCCCTTCGAAACTCCCGTGAACAAGGCTTTCATAAGCCTGATATGTACAAAGAAATGCCCATTTCTCTAATTGAGGTGCAAAATCTAAGGTAGGCTCAGTGGTGTACCCTTATAGACCAATTAGAGAGATGACGATTATTTGATCCCAATAATTTGATATCAGCCTATGCAACATGGCATGACACCATTCCTTTGAAACAAACAAACAAACAAACAAACAAACAAACAAACAAACATAAGACCGAGTAAATTTCTTACTGGTAAAGGGAAATATAAGTGAGAATCCAACTTGTAATAAGAAAAATGCTTGATACATTATATATATTATATATTATATATATAATGTACATATATAACTTATATAATATGTATTATATATACATATATATAAAATGAAGGACTAATTGAACATAAACACCATTTTTCTTTGGGAGATGAGAAAGGTGAGATATAATAAGAAGATAAAGTTGGATAGTTTGGATTTCATTGGCTTTGCCAAGCCACCACGTCATTTCCAGGAGCTGACAGGCACCTGGCTGGTGCCCTCTTTTGGCTGGGCTTCCTAGGCATGGTGGTGCGCCTCACACTCTGCCCAGTGCTGAACCACTGATGTGCCCCACCTTCCAGTCCCACTTATATTCTTCCAAGAGGCCACTTCCTTCTCTGCATCTTTCGGTGTCATTGAACAAGCTACTGTTTAGGACAAATGTCGTCATCGTCATCTTTAGGCTGCAGAAAACTGAGTTCCAGTTAGACCGTGTGCAGAAGGCTGAGTTACCTGAGAATGGAGAGCAAGTGACTGATGTGTACCTGCTCTATGGAAGGTATCCGTGAAGGTTTGTTGAGTGAATGTGTGTAGTGATGGGTGTGAGAGCTGACTCACTTTGATTTCACTAGACACGGAGGTGCATTGATTGATAGAAACTTTATTAGCCATAAGTCTATGATAATCAGGGATAATTTTTAATTAAATAAAGCCTTTATTAATGAGTAAGCTTTCAAGTTCCTGTTCCTCTTGTATCAAACAAGTTCAATTCACAATGAAGAGGTGACAGTGACCTTTGAATCTGCCATTTCCTTTGAATAATTTATATTGCTTCCTTGTTTCTAGGCAATGTAGACAAAAAGAGTGGGTTGTTGCCCTGAACAAAAGGTCAATCATTGTGGCATCACATTTTGTCTGATTGTTTTCCTTAGAACAAGAAACTCTCCTTCGTGGAGAGTGATCTCTCTGGTTCCCCTGAGATATTGGTCTGTCAATGTGCATGAGGGTCTTTTATGTACATAGTACCACATTGTTTGCTGAGGTGTTACACATGTCCTTCACTTGGGGACAGCTTAATTGGAAAGCTGACATCTGCATCAGAAAAGTTAGTTATTGCAAAGAAAATCCAAAATAAGTGGAAGATGCATTTGAGATCACAAGCTCTTCCAGGTAACTATTGACCATTGCTTAAGATGCTTAACAAAGATTCTATTTTCTTCTCTTATCACAGCTTTCTCTTGAGGGCTTGAGTGTTCTGTGTTCAAAGATATTTTTTCCAGTGTTGTATAATATATCCTGAACTTTCAAGCCAAGTATAACAGCAAGGCCAACTTCTTTCCCAAGACCGTTTTTTTTTTTTTTTTTTTTTTTTACTAATGCCTTCCAGATTATGAGTTCCAGGGCAGCCTTCCATATGGTGTCACTGTCTCTGAAGTGCTCCTCCCCTCCTTGTTGTGGCCATATCTGACTGTTCCTCTGGGCCACTTGCCACTGTTTAAAGTTGCCAGAGTCCCTTGCTGATTTATTTATTTCCTGTCTCCCTCACTCCCATGCCTACTCTGATCAGCAAAGGTCGAATGCCTACTGTGATCTTGGGGAATAAAAAAGTAGTGATCTGGGTGAGGTAGCACATGCCTGTAATTCCATACCTTGGGGTGGGGGGCTGAAGCAGGAGGATCTCAAAGTACAAGCTAGCCTCTGTTACATGGCAAGATTTTGTGCTAAAAAACAAACAAACAAACAAACAAACAAACAAACAAACAAACAAAAATCCCAAACAGTGAATTTAGCAAATACGTGGCAGTTCACATCTTGTTTTACTCTTCTCTGGGACAGTATGCTCTATGCTGATTTTGTAAACGCCATGCATAGACATTTGCAAACTGACATATCATTCTTCAACCCATATGTTTTCTCTCATGATGGCACTTGGACTCTACTACTACAGACCTTTGCAAAGTAAAGGTGTCCCACAGAATCTCTGAAGATATAGCAGGCCAACACATTTGGAAAGCATGTCAAAATCAGTGTGTAATTTGTTAAAGTGAGTGTGGATGCTCATATAGGGTGTCATTAGATCCTAGCCATGATTGATCACATAGTGATATTTGGGGAAAATGTGCCCACACCCTTGAACCATGTAATTTAGAACGTATTCATAGACATTTATTTGTAAATGGGGTAACACTGGTAAAATTAGTGAACTATATTAAGTGTTGGTAAATTTAAGCCTTCTTTTTTAAATTAAAAAGCAAATTAAAGATCTAGTGTACTTCTTTTTGCATATCGTCTGTTAAAACGTCCATAATCTTGAATATACTCATCTAATTGTGGGCTATGAATAGATCAGCAGTGAAGTGCTCTTTCTGTCCCTGAGCCCTCATCAGCAAACTTTGTGGAGGAACAGTTGAGCTGCTTGTCACAACCCAACGATAGGTGTCTGTCTGTCATACAAAGGCAGGGAAAGTCCTTCATAGTCTCTGGTATGATTTTCTGGGTTTTGTTGAGTGAAGTGCTAATGTTCAAGCTTTAATCTTGCGCCATACCTATCCCATGGGTACAATAGCCTCTTTTCTTTGCCTTTTTTTTCAATCAAAGGAGCCTTTGTGTTCCACTATGTCACAAGGCAAAGTTTTCCCCAGCCTGGCAGGGATGGAGAGAGGCCTTCCTGACACACTGTTCAGCTCATGCTTCACTGTACTGTCGAATTTACACACACAAATGGAAATTAATGGCATTCACATCAGAATGTTTCATAGGTAAGCAACTCATTGAAGGAGAAAAGTTATGCCTTTGCACATTGACTATTTATTCTGATAAATAAGATTCCCTTTTTAAAAGAAATATATAAAGAACATGTTGTCCTCATTGAATTGAAGAAAAGTGCTGGAAGTGAACCATGAGGCAAATCTTTTAAAAACTCAAGCCTGGTTTTGTGGTACACACCTGTAAATTGCAAAGGCTCATTGAACCTTGATATGTGGAGATATCGGAGGTATCTGTAATCATTTGTTGAATGAGTTGATTTTCCAGATTTTTTTTCAATTAAGGAAGAAAAATTAGACCTTTTGCCTCATATAATTTAAATTACAACTCTGGGACCAGGCTGAATAGTCTCCATCAAATTGGAAATTTCCCTTTCCATAAAGCTTTGTGAAAATGTCTTACCATGTTAGCAGGAGGGAGAGAGGAAAAAGCAAAACCTATCTTCATGGGAGGCCAGGGCTATTCTTGGCTGTGTCACTAATGAGCATGTGACCCCCTGCAGGCCACTGCACCTCTCTAACATGGCTGTTTCATCTATTGAATGGACAAAGTGATTTCTGCTTCCCTATACACTTTATAATATGTGTCAGCTCTGTAGGAACATGTATATATACAGATTTTGCCATAAAATTTATTCACATGTAAAATATTACAATGCAAATGAAGTTCACATTAAAAAAAAAAAACTCAGCTGGGTGTGGTAACACACACCTTTATTCCCAGGATATGGGAGGCAGAGGTAGGAGGATTTCTTTGAGTTTGAGGCCAACCTGGGACTACAGAGTGAGTTCCAGGTCAGCTTGGCTAGAATGAGACCCTGCCACCCTACCATGAAAAAAAAAACACACACACACAAAAAAACAAAGAAACCCCCCATTTCCATTGTTCTACATACTGTTATTTTTATCTGTATTAAAAATTTATTTTGTTTATCTATTAGAGAGAAAGAGAGAGAGAGAGAGAGAGAGGAGGGGAGAGAGAAAGGCAGATAGACAAAGAGAATGGGCATGCCAGGGCCTCCAGCCGCTGCACATGAACTCCAGATGCATGTACCACCCTGTGCATCTGGCTTATGTGAGTACTAGGGAATTGGACCTGGGTCTTTAAGCTTCACAGGCAAACACCTCAACCATTAAGCCATCTCTCCAGCCCTTTTATCCATAATTTTAAAATTAAAAGCAACTTTTAATTTTGTAATGGTTTCAGATTTACAGGTAAGTTGTGAAAATAGTGTAGTTCTGTTTTCCCTACATCTAGTCTGTTCTACTACCAACTTGTATAGATTAGTATTGTGTCTTTATTTTTCATAAATATCATTCTGCATGCTAATTCTATATCTAAAAATATATTGAATGCTCTGCATCTCTTGTACCTCATCAGTTCCCTGTGCCATACCATGGAAAGCCACTTATTTTCTGTCAGTAGTATATCCGCTGTGACATTTTTGGCTTCAAATAACAGAGAGCGTCAATTGAGCTGGTTTAAGGAGCAAGGAGTATTTATTATATGAGAACACAGGAGGTGTGTAAGCAGAGTTCCGGGCTGACTCAGGGCCTCAGTGATGTCATCAGAGGCTCAGGATGCTCCACATAAAGGCCTTGTCATTCTCTCAGCCAGCGCTAGCTTGTCTGAAGTCTCACATGCTCCTGGTTACCAGATGGTACAGCAGTTCCTGCCTCTAATCCAGACGCAACCACAACCATGAGAAGACAGACTTTTCTTCCTTGGTGATTCTTGATTAGCAAGGAAAATAATTCCCAGAAACCCTCTGGGAGAGTGCTCAGTTTTCTTTGTTGTCAGCTGCATGATACACTCATGTTTTATTGAGGTATGACTTACGAAGAATATTACAAAGAGCTTTTTGAGTAAATATTTCTATGAATTTGGACAAATCTTTACAGTGTGAAACTATCAATAGAATTAAGGTAGGGAAAAATTTCAGTGTCTTAAAATTAGGTTCTCTTATGGCTCTTTTGTAGTTAATTTTCTCCCCTTTACTTCAAACATTGGCTATCTGCTTTGGGTTCTATACATATGGTTTTGATTTTCTAGAACATTCTATCAGCAAAGTAGTTCCTAGCTTTTGAGTCTGGATTCTCTTCCTTAGCATAATTCTTTTGAGACTTACCCATATTATGGTATGTGTTGATAGGCACTTCCTTTGCACTGTTGAGTAGTATCTCACTGTGTGGATATGCCGCAGTTTTGTTTCCATTCAGAAATTAATGGACTTGTTTTTATTAAGCATATACTTTTTTTTTTGGAGGTAAGGTCTCACTCTGGCTCAGGCTGACCTGGAATTCATTATGTGGTCTCAGGGTGGCCTCGAACTCTCAGTGATCCTCCTACCTCTGCCTCCCGAGTGCTGGGATTAAAGGCGTGCATATACTTTTTATGGGCACATAATGTGTTGGTACCACCTTTTCCCTTCTCCCTGGCCCCATTCTGTTGAGAGCCCTCCTCAGTGGGATTGATGGACATTTTGTTTCCAGTTTTGGTTATTCATTGGCAATAATAGTATAGATACTTGTGGGGAAGCTGTTGTAAGAACACAGGTATAGAAGTAGAGTTGCTGGGTTATATGGCACTCATGTATATAGTGTTCTAAAAAATGGCACAACTGTTTAATGAATCATAGCATCTATCATTCTTATCAGTTATGCACATTCCAGTGCCTCCACATCTTCTCTCAACATTTGATGATGTCAGTATTTTCTCTGTGTGTTTTGGTTTTTAAGACAGGGTCTCAATATACATCTCAGGCTAGGCTGGAACTTGTGATCTTTCTACCTCAGCCTCCAGAGTGCAGGATTATAGGTATGTACCACACCTGGAAGATATTTTTATATAACTTATCTTAATAGATGTTTAGTAGTATATAATTTATTTTATAACTAACAATTTATGACATTGCACATTAAAAAATATTTTATTTATTTATTCATTTATTTATTTATTTGAGGGAGAGGAAAGAAAGAGACAGACAAGCAGATAGAAAGATAATGGGCATGCCAGGGCCTTTAGCCACTTTAAATGAACTCCAGATGCATGTGCCACCTTGTACATCTAGTTCACATGGGTACTAGGGAATCAAACTTGAGTCCTTATGCTTCACAGGCAAGTACCTTAACTGCTAAGCCATCTCTCCAGCCCCTGAACATTTGTTTTTGGAGAGAGACACAGAGAGAGAGGGAGAGGAAGACAGATAGAGATGGGCGTGCCAGCAGCCTCTCACTGCTGCAAATGAAATCCAGATGCGTGCGCCCCCTTGTGGGCAAATGCGGCATTGCACCCTTGCATCACTTTGCAACTGGCTAAACGTGGTTCCTGGAGATTGGAACCGCTGGAGATCAGAACTGGTGTTCTTAGGCTTAGGAGGCAGGCACCTTAACCAGTAACCCATCTCTCCAGCACCCCTGAACATTTTTTTAGTGTATTTACATTGCAGAATCCTTTACTGGTGACATGACATTTCAAATCTTTTCTTGGATGAGAAAACTTGGACAAGTTATTTAACTATTTCAGCAACTTTATTTGGAAAAGAGGTAATAGTGATACCTAACATCTTCTAGGTGTTTACTGGTAACAGTCATGTTATTAATACAACATACATATTAAATCAATCTTTACAAAGTATGCACAGGTGAAACTTATCAATTTCCATGGCTACAGATGAGACATTTAGGGCATAAGGAGGCAAAGTAACTTGATAATCCCAGACAGCTTGTGAGCGTTGGACCTGTGTTGAAATTAGGTATCTGAAACCAATGCTGCTGTGTTTATGGCTAGGGTAACCCTCCTTTGCCATAAATAATTGTATCTGCATTTATTTTTTTATTCAAGATAGGGTCTCACTCTAGCCCAAACTGACCTGGAATGCAGAATTTACTACGTAGTTCAGGCTAGCCTCAAACTCATAGTGATCCTCCTACCTCTGCCTCCCTAGTGCTGAGATTAAAGGCATGCACCACCATGTACCTGCAGTAGGCTCAGCCCTTATCACTATAACATTTTAAATGCCCTGTTGAAACCAGAAAGGAGAAAAAAATAGACAACATAGTCAACTGAACAAATCAATAAAAATAATGATTTTTTTGTGAGAGTGGATGAGAGAGGGATAGAGAAATGGCTATTCTGCTTTTGTGAGGATGGGGATGAGAGATGGATGGAAGAATGGCTATTTTAAAACTATCATATATATTACTAAGGTTTGGTTTTCACAGCTTGCTTTACTTCCCTTTACTTTCTATAACTCAGTTTTAAAATCTGAACTCAATATTAATAATGATGTCCATAAGTTTTCAGCTTTGGTACAGATCCTTGACAGAGTGCCAAAGACTCTTACAATATAATGCATTTGAATGATTGTTATGTAATAAATTATTGGGTTCATTATTTTTCGAGGGAGAATTAGCTTACATCCTAGAAACCTTAAAATTTTTATTAAGATTTAGTATTTTAAGATATGTTTTGAGAATCAGTAATTTTTTTAGATATCGCGACCACATATCTTCCCATAAAGCAGATTGGAGAGATTACCCAGGGTCCTGTTCACATGATCATTTTGTCAGCTAGGAGTGCAAGATGAGTTTATTTTTGTCTCAAATAATAAGGATTATATCACTAACCTGGGATCACTAGCTTTGGGGGTTTCTGATAATTTCTTAGCCATTTTTTCATGATCACAGGTAGCAGGTTTTACCATCCCAGGGAAGAGAGACAAAGAGAGAAAGAGAGAGATGTGTGTGAGGCTTGTGCAGATAGTGAGTTGTATTTGTCACATATCCTTTCTCTTTCAAGACTGGCATGCAGGAATATGTAAATCCTTTTGTACGTTTTTATTCGGAGGCTTTGGCGTTGACTTAGACCACTCTAAATGGGGAGGGCTAATAAACTATTTCTGTAGATCCTGAAAGGCCCATGGGGGGTTATGGTTCCCATAGTATGAAGATGCCATTCCACATTGTAATGCCATGCTGGAACTAAAGATCCATTGATAAAAAGATAGCCAACTGTCCACCATGAGACATGCCACCTATACTACATCTGACAGGACCCAGGAGAAATTACAGAGGAAGCAGAGATATGGATACTGCTTTTACTGCTAGCCTGACAACCAGCTCCAGGGCAATGGTGACAGACAGACATGGTGATCAATCAAGACCCATCAAAGGAGAAATCCAGAGTACAAAGAACTCAATACTAAATCAGGCTGCCAACAGGCCTGCCATGGCTCAGGGAACATTGCAGAAGAGGAGGCAAAAAGATCATAATAGCCACAGAGTGGGTGGGAGTAGCCTGAGGCATGATTTTCCTGCTATTCCACAGGGACTGAGGCCTTTCTGACCCCACAGTGAATACCATGAGACCACTGAGGAGGGCCCCCAAGGTAATGGGAGTAGAGGTGAGGGAATAAGAGTATAAACTGTCATAATATATATAAAATAAAAAAATTAAGATGCCCTTCCACATCATTTTCCAACTACATCGACAAATGCTTTTGAGCTAGAACAAATATTTTGATGACTATGTAATTTGACTTCATAGTGTTGCAAACAAGTTAGATACTAACCAGACCCATGCCACAGTTGTAGACTGCCTGCCTAGTATGCAAAAAGTTCTAGATTTCATCCCTAGTACCCTAGAAAAAAAGAATTCATACATTAATCAGATCAATGAATTTCAGGACAGTTTGTGTCAGGCCTTTATGGTTTTTTTGTTTTTTTTTTTTTTTTTTTTTTTTTTTTTTTTTTGAGGTAGGGTTTCACTCAGGCTGACATAGACTTCACTATGTAGTCTCAAGGTGGCCTTGAACTAGTGGTGATCCTCCTAACTCTGCCTCCCAAGGGCTGGGATTAAAGCCACCATGCCTGGCTTGCCTTTATGTTTTTAATGAGGTATGATGCCAAATTGAGTCTAGTAATCAATTTGAAACTTTCAGATTCAATTGCTAAATCTGAATTATCTGTATATGGTACAGTTCACAATAGGCCTACTGTAAAGTAATTCTCACGGGCTATTCTGTTGTTCAACACTCTTACTCTATGAAAACAAAAAGAAAGATAATGATTTTCCTTTAATTCTTAGCTTTTTAATTATGTTTTAGACAAGGTCTCACTTGGGTTGGCCTTGAATTTGCAACCCTTCTTCTTTAGTATCTTAAGTGCAGGGTTCATAAAATTTCATAAGTTTGGGACATATCAACTAGAGAAGGGGCCATTGAGGGCACCATGAAACATCAGTAATGACAGCTCCACTCTCCTCTGATTTGCTCTTGCCCATAATTGAAGCTAGAGGTGTTGATGTGGCATCAAGGGAGCCTCCCCACAGGCCTGTGTGGTATTTCTGTGTCCTAATGTCCCAAGAGCTGCTGCTAACCAACTACAGAAAGATGTCAGTTTGAACAATGCATGTTACTCTTACATTTTTGTGGTTGAGTGGACACACATGTTACTATTTCAAAAAATATTTTCAGGTAGTATATATTATGGAAAAAGAGAATCACTTCATCTCTTCAGGATAAGTGTTCTTTCAAGATTTCTTTATTGTCAAATAACTTACAATAAAGAAGGCAAAGTAAATTTGTCAGGTTCTCTGAACAGGACTGAAGAGCACTCAAGCACCTGGCAGGGTGCTGCCCGGCTTAGTAAATTCTTTGAAAAGTGCTCTGAAGGCCCTGATGAAAGGCCAAGCTTCCTGGCTGGCATTATTGTTAGTGTTTTCAGCTGCCAACAAGACTCTGGTGGAGTCAGCCACCACTGGAGTTTTTGTGAGGGCCTCTGTGCTTGCTCAACTGTTTGGAAGTCGTTCAGCTTGCCTGTGACCTGATGAGGTTTATGTTTGGGAGTGGCATGCTGGGGAAAGTCATGTCTTTGAAAGAGTCACTCTAAACATTGTCGCAACCATGGATTAGAGGACGAGTCCGGAAACAAACTAGTGATTTTTCCAAATGCCTGCTGCTTTGCCCTTTTGCTTTTCCAAAGATCTGATTGAAGTAGTGCTGGCTTTGAGAAAGTATTTCATCCCCTTAAAGACAGCTTTACTGGGATGGCAAACCCACCTGTGCTTAGGTGCTCATCTGGTTCATGGAAGATTTGGGCCGTCAATCAGATGTGTAAGCGCTGGCTGCTTCCTGGGCTGCATGGCAGCTGAGGCTGTATTTATGGCATAGGCTACCACCACTATCAAAAGAAACATGGACTCACTGTCTCTGAGCTCCTCCTTTGAGCACAGGAATGGTAAACTAGACATCTGTCTGCAAAAATAATCAAGTCAACATGTGTTCACTCACTCAGGATGATCTTACTCTGCCTGTCTCAACTTTTTTTTCTTTTTCCTTGTTTTAAAGAGAGAGAGAGCAAGAGCTCAAGAAAGGATAGAGAGAGAGAATGGGCACACCAGAGCCTCCAGCCGCCGCAAAGGAATTCCAGACACATGTGCCCCTCTGTGCATCTAGCTTTTATGTGGTACTGGAAATTAAACCCAGGTCATTAGACTTTGTGGGTAAGCACCTTAACCAATGATCTATCTCTCCAGCCCTCAACTTTTGGGGAAGTGCTTTTTATTTTATTTTATTTTATTTTATTTTATTTTATTTTATTTTATTTTATGTTCTCTGTGGGTGTGTTTTCTAAATGATCTTGAGAAAAGCAGCAGCAACAAACAAACTACCCACCTTCTAGTGACTTCTATATGAATATAGAACATACACATCTTATATGCTGTGCATCATTTCTAAAATGGATCTTTCTATGGTAGTGTAATATTGCTACTGTTATTAAATAATATGTAATACAGGTACAATATATGATGATACTAGCTTTAGCAGGGTGTTGATTAAACACTAGTCTTCTGCTGTAGAGATGGCTTAGTGGTTAAGGTGTTTGGCTACAAAGCCAAAGGACCCAGGTTTGATTGCATCAGGACCCACATAAGCCAGATGCACAAGGGACGCGTCTGGAGTTTGTTTGCAGTGGCTGGAGGCCATGGGGCACCCATTCTCTCTCTCCCTCTCTATATATCAAATAAATAAAAATAAAAAATATTAAACACTATTCTTACTGAGTCCCCATAGTACTCTTGGATGTCATTTTGATTCAATGGATGAAGAATTATACATCATTAGCAAGTCTGCTGTCTGTGAGTGGGAAGACATGATTGCAATGTTACAAAGCCTGTGTCTTGGCTGCTAGGCTTTCCTGGCTATGGTTCTAGACCATTATATGTTGACTAGGGGAATCATTTCAGGAGAGGTCAGTAGGTCTAAATATAATTTTATCTTTGCAGTAAGAGGAGATGGTAAATATAGCACTTTATGAACATTTTTTCCACAGTGGAAGGAAGAAACAACTTAATAAATAAATTGGCCAGAGGAAAGGAATGTCTTCAGTGTTTCCACATTCATTTTCAGTGGCACATCCCTGAGGTGAGATGGCAAAGAAATTGTCACCAAGTGCTTAGGGTTTTCAGACACTAAGGTGCAACTAGAATGAGAGCTACATCTGCCAAAACCCCAGCTGATGTCTCCTGTAGAGATTAGAGTACTGAGGCAAGGCCAAGACATTGCAGTTCAAGAATGTCTAACAAATATACCAGGTCCCTGGATGTATAAATTAGAAACATGATTTAAGGCATTGGAAACTCGATCTGGGACAAATTATTAGCCCTGGTGTAGAAAAGACAGGAGATGGGGTGAGGAGGAGGAAATGCTCTCCCATTTCTTTGTTGAACAGCTACATGTCCTTGGACAAGTCACCTGATCTCTCCAGAAGTCACCTTTCTCATCTGTAAAATGAGGCCTCTGGTGACTTCCCCTTTCAAGCTAGCAAGTTAGTCAAAAGTCTCGTTCTTGTTAATGGATCAATTTTCCTTTCTCCATACCATTGAGGAAGTGGCCAAAGAATCAGTTAAAAACGTAATTCAGCTTTCACGTCAGTGTCTTCATTCACTCCTTTCCCCCATTCTGCCTTTTTAACCCATTTCAAGGGTTGTATGAAAGCCAGTATGAGGGATATAATTTGCAAAAATACCAAGCTCTCCATTAATATACAATGTTTTTATGTTTGTGTACCCATCTCTCTCCCTTTCTCTCTCTCTCTCTCTCTCTCTCTCACACACACACACACACACACACACACAATTTTGCTGTTTGACTACCCTGTGTTATATTTTAATGCTATGTTCTCATTTCCTGAAAACTTCCTTTATATATAAAAACCATGATGGAGTCTTCTATTCAGATCATTACAGCATAGACTTTTAGTTTTTCATTTCTTTTTTTTTTTAGTTTTATTCATTTGTTTGAGAGAGTCAGAGAGAGAGAGAGAGAGAGAGAGAGAGAGAGAGAGAGAGAGAAAATCAGTGCATCAGGGCTTCCAGCCACTGCAAATGAATTCGAGACTCATATGCCACCTTTATCTGGCTTAAATGGGTCCCGGGGAATCGAACCTGGGTCCTTTGGCTTTGCACTCAAATGCCTTAACTGCTATGCCATCCCTCCAGCCTGACTTTTAGTTTTTTTACCTATTACTTTTCCACATATATTGATTGCCATGAATTTAGCTGCCAGAATCAATGAACTGATACAATTAAAAGACTTTAAGAAAATTATTTATGGCTTAATAGTAGTCATATTAACAAAATTGTAATACTATGCAAAGTATACCCACCATCTTCATTCTTGATAATAGTCTAACATTTCTTTTTAAAAAAATTATTAGCATACAGAGAATTAGGCTTCATTGTGGTGTTTTCTACTAACTTCTTTGCCCCCCCATTCCTCCTCCCTTAACGTTTCTCTATATGAGTACATTTTCAAACAAACCCTCTATAGGCTACCTCATAAAGATGGCTTGTATGAGTCCCGATGCTGAGAGTAAGACATACAAAGGCCAGGAATTATGACTCTGCAGCTGACTGTGAAATTCTAGTCTAATTTGACAGGGAAAAAGGCAAAACAAGCCAGGTGTGGTATCTCATGCCTGTAATCCCAGCTTTTGGATGGCTAAGGCAGCAGGATTATTGCAATTCCAAGGCCATCCTGGGCTACATAGCAAATTCTAGGTCAGCCAGGTCTACAAATAAGACTGTTTCAAAGAACTCTCAATCTCTCCTCAAAACCAACAAACATCAAACTCATTAAACTAGGGTGAGCATAAGATCACCTAGTGCAAGATATTTTTCACATCTCAGAATTCTTATGCAGAGCCAAAAATATAGAGACTCTGTGTTTTAGATCAAGAATATCCTTTAACATGTGAATATTTACCAGAATAGTGTTTGTTATTCCCTTCTAGCAAATACAGTGTATAAAAATTGCACCTTATTCTATTCAATTCTACTGCTACATCTGACTTTTTTTGGCATAATTTAGCCCTAAACTTCATTTAATGTTACAGAATCATGGGAAAACGTTACTGTGTTTTTTTTTTTTTAAATTACTGAGGGCAATGAAAACATAGGAATTCTATTCATATGCTGAGATGTATTTGTGCTTGCATTCAACATGAAAGATCCAGCAGAAAAGAAAGGTATATGGCATCCACATGTAAGCTACCCCAAACTAATCATAGTCTTATGTTTTGCTGACATAAATTTGACCTTAGAATCCTTCTTTTTCAAAAAAATATTTTTATTTATTTATTTGAGAGAGAAAAAGAGAGAGAGAATGGGTGTGTCAGGGTCTCCAGCCACTGTAAATGACCTCCAGACACATGTGCTACCTTGTGCATTTGGATTATGTGGGTCCTGAGGAATAGAACCTGCAGGCAAGTGGCTTAACTGCTAAGCCCTTAGAATCCTTCTCAACAGCAGCAAGGGCAGTATAAAGTGAGGGCAAATCAAAATATCTATTCAATACAGACTTTAGTTAAGAAACTTTATTAAAAACATGGAGGTTTCCACTGTGATTATTTTTTCTGGAAATATCAAATGTTTTGTGTTGTTTATATTTTGACAAGCAGTGATTTTTATTCAAGAAGGACCTATAATTACATTAAAAGTCCCCCACAATACCTTTCTCAAATACTTGTGGTTTTAATCAGATGTCCTCTGTAAACTCATGTGTTCTGAATGCTTAGTCCCCAGCTGATGGCAGTTTGGGAGGTGGAGCCTTGCTGGAGGAAGTGTGTTGCTGGGGGAAGGATTGGGGTATTTTAGCCAGCTCCCCTTGCCAGAGTTGAGCTCACTCTCTTGCTGCTGTATTCTACCTGCTGTGGCAGAGGTGATGTCCAACCTCTGCTCATGCCATATTTTCACCAGCTGTCATGAAGCTTCCCTTTGAGACTATAAGCCAAAACCAGCAACTTTCCTCCCTCAACTGCTTTTGGTTGGGTATTTTGTCCCAGCACTGAGAACATCACTACAATAAAAAATTAGTACCAGAAAAGAGGGGTCATGACTGCTAGAAACCTGACTGTATGGCTCTTAGTCTTTTAGAACTGATTTGCAGGAGGAATACGGAAAGATTTGAAAACTTTGACTAAGAGAAGTCTAGCATTGATGTAAATAGAGCTTGATAGACCATCCTGATCATAGTTAAAGGACCTAAATGCAGTGAGAACTGTGGACTGTTATGCTTGGCTTCTGAAAGAAAGAGTTTTGTCCAGATATTCATGGAGGAAACTGCATAGCAATAATTAAGCCCTGGGAAACTGGTTGAACACAGAAGTAAGGTAGAAGCTCCAGGTCCTTCTGTGTTACATTTCCATAATATAAGAACATATGCCAAATGCCTTTGACCTTCAAATGATTATATAGTCTGAATTAATGACTAACAAGGAGACACTCAGGAGTAGTTTATGGACAATATCTCTCCAAAGGTCGGATCTTGTTGACAAATGAACAAAGATCCCTTTTCTATAGAGTCAACCACTTCTGTGGCTAGGAAGCACTCTGCCACCATCCAACTCAGCATGATCAAAGTCATCAACTAAAAGTGTCTGTTGCTAGGCATGACTGTGCATGCCTATCATCCCAAGTTCCAGCACTGACGAGGCTTCGGTAGGAGGATTGCTATGAGTTTGAAACCAGCCTGGGGCTACAGAGTGAGTTCCAGGTTAGCCTGAGTTAGAGTGAGACTTTGCTCCAGAAAAAAAAAAAAAAAAGAAAGAAAGAAAGAAAGAAAGAAAGAAAGAAAGAAAGAAATGGAAAGAAAAGAAAAGAAAAAGATGTTTGCTCCAGTTAATCTACTAACATTAGTGGATATCAAAAATTTTGAAACACACTGGATTTTAAGAGAAATGATTTTAAGTAGATTTGCAAAGATAATGTTAAACATTTTCTAGTAATAAGACCTTTTCTAATAATAAGATTTCTAGGGGCTGGATAGGTTAGCAGTTAAGGCACTTGCCTGCAAAGTCAAAGGACCTATGCTTGATTCTCTAGGACCCACATAAGCCAGAAGATGCACAAGATGGCACATAGATCTGGAGTTTGTTTGCAGCAGCTAGAGCCCTGGCATGCACATTCTCTCTCTCTCTCTGCCTTCCTCCCTCCCTCGCTTAAATAAATAAATAAAAATTTAAAAAACCATTAAAACAATAAGATTTCTAATATTCTCATTTGACAATTTCGTAGATAAACAATAATGCTTTTAGGCTATTTTTAAGACAAATACAATAAAATGATAAGAAATTCCCCTTAAAACTAAATATGGCTTCAAAAAATTCTATTCATAAATTTGCTTTATTTCAGACTTTGAGGGTTTATTCTATTTTTAAATTTGTTTTGGCATATCTGTGTGTGTGTGTGTGTGTGTGTGTGTGTGTGTGAGGACAGAGTTGGATGGTGGTTATCTTCCTTAATTGCTCTCTACCTTATTGTTTAAGACAGGGTCACTTGCTGAACACCAGGCAAGGAGCCCCAGGAATTCCTTGTTTTTATATCCCTAGCACTAGGATTAGAGGCATGCACTGCCATTTACTTAGGTTACTGGGGATCTGAGCTCAGGTCCTCATGCTTGTATGGCCAGCACTTGACCACTGAGCCATCTTGCCAGCCCACATTCTGAGGGTTCTTTTTGATTTTTTAAGGTAGGTTCTCACTCTCTAGCCCAGGATGACTTGGAACTCACTATGTAGTCTCAGGGTGACCTCAGACTCATGACAATCCACCCACACACACCTTTACCTCTCAAGTGCTGGGATTAGAGGCATGTGCCACCAAGCCCAGCAAAAGTCATGAATTTTTTTTTTTTTTTTTTTTTTTTTGAAGGTAGGGTCTTTAGCTCAGGATGACGTGGAATTCACTATGTAGTTTCAGGGTGGCCTCGAACTCACAATGATCCTTCTACCTCTGCCTCACGAGTGCTGGGATTAAAGGCGTGCACCACTACTGTGCGGCTTTGAAAGTAATTAATTCTTTAACATCAGTATATATGCTGCTTCCTGATTCCAGTGACTATTCCTATATTTTAGCTGAGAAAAATGAGGAACAGTTCCAATTATATGCTCAATGCAACTAAGAACATATTCAATATCCATTTAACAATCGTTTGTTGAAGCAACTTTTACTGAATACCTGCTTTGCACCATGAATTCTGTTAAGTACTAAGACACAGGAAAGTGAACGAAATACATATGCTTTCTGTTCCCATGGGCCTTACGATCTAGTAAGAAAACTTACATTAAACAAGTACAGAAATAAGTAGGTTAACAATGATGAGAAATGCTAAGCAAACACATAGTGTACATCTTGCAGATTACTTAGAGAAGAACTATGGTTTTACCCGGGGCTCAATGTCATCTCAAAGAATTTCCGTTAAAACAAATTTAAACAGTCTATATAGACACACTACATTATTGTTAAATGCATTTGCATTGAATATAAAAATTGACAAAAGGCATTTTTTTAAGTAAAAGTGCTAGTTATTCTAGAAATACCTTTCACCAAGGCAGTTTTCTGGAGGGAATTAATGGCTCTTTTAGGTTAATAGTCGTTGGCTTCATGTTGGGCCCTCAATTAAACCCTGAACTTCAATTGTTATTACTTAATTGACTTTGTTATATTTCATGCCAGCATTTCAAAATGACCTTCCTTTTAAAAAATAAAGATTACCCTGACACAGTAGCATGGGTCTTCAGTTGAAGCTGACGAGGTGCCTCGGTTCACCCTCACTTTAAACATAAGCCTAGAACTTGCTTAGTTGTGCCAGCACTGGGAACTTCACATCATCCTTGTTTATGACATGAGACAGCTGAGGATCAAGTCAAGAAAGGGAAAAGGAATGAAAATTAAATGTATCTATGCCGGGCGTGGTGGTGCACACCTTTAATCCCAGCACTTGGGAGGCAGAGGTAGAAGGATTGCCGCGAGTTCGTCGCCACCCTGAGAATACATAGTGACTTCCGGGTCAGCCTGGGCCAGAGTGAGACCCTACCTCGGAAAAACAAAACAAAACAAAAAACAAACAAACAAACAAAAAAAATTAAATGTATCTGTTGTCATGATTATTATTAAGACACTGGCCTCTTCTAAGTGCAGGCTTACCAAATGCCTTTAGGAATTCAAGTAGCATCAAGTTAGGTCCATTTAAATAATATGTTATTCTGTCTTTTCTTTTTTTTTTTAACAAGCAACTACACATGTTTAGCTAATAAAAGTTCTAGATAGCCAAATGAAAACGAAAATCTACGTTTACTTCCCCAGAAAGCAAGGAGGACAAGTTGGTGTCGCTGATCAATCCCTTGGATTTTACATATGGAAGGTCTACTACAATTTTATACACAGTAGATCTGCTACCAAAATTGAATTCTGCTACCCTTATCGAAACAAATTGAAGCATCAAATGAGCATTTCCTCTCCTCTGACTGTGGAAAAGTTTAAAGTCTTTTTGAAGTACTTTGATCAAGTTCTGAAATCATTTCAGTGGACTGCTATTGTATGAAAACTGTAATTTATAGTGCCTGACCTATGCAGCTCTTTGTCTCACAGCCATATTCCAAACAATGGCAGGAAAGTGAAAAATACAAGGAGAACCCAAGCTGTTCTATTTCTTATTTAATTAATAATTCTATCTTCCTTGCTACCCTTTAGAATTCAGGCATGTTCTTAATAAAATAGGCTCAAACCACATTTACAACTGATAGGAAAGTCAGCATACAGGGACATGACTAGATGACCCAACGGTCCCCTGGGACCCTTCCTTAACCTGTTTGATTTTTAACAGATGGGCTGAGATAGGCACTTCTTTGCCAAATGGTGACCCTGTGGCCAGCTTCCATTGTTTGCCCATTAGTTTCCTCTGTAGGTAAGTTTACTTTGTTCCTTCACCTTAATCAAGAATGGGCCCATTGGGAGAGCGTCTCCTCCCATTTTTGTCATAAAAGAGTTTTTCTAGGAGGTAGGCTGCTCCCATCAGAGTGCACGGACAGTGACAAGCTGCCCCCATGATGAACGAGCTGAGTAATTTGCTAAGCCATGGAGACATTTTACTACCTTAATTAACAACTGTGATCAGCTGAATACAATCACTCAGGCTGAGAGAAGCCACGAAACCCTCCACGTTGGCTTCTTTTGGCAAAACGCTTATTAAAGACACAAACCTCACCCTGTATTTTGCCCTGTAAAAGCTCATCACCTCGGTTAAGCACTTTAGGACCCTGCAGGTGCCATGCGTCTGCTTCAACATGTTGGCACGTGAATTGGGTGCTGTTTTTCCTCCAACAGTTGAGGGCAGTCGATTCCTCAAGCCCCAATACATGCATTAGGACTTAAGTGAGATGTACTTTGGTTATAGAATGATTTTCTAGAAAGAAAGAGGTAAGTAGCAAAACATGTAGATACATGTCCATGTGGAAGAAAACTGGCAGGCTAGTTAAGGGGAGGGTGGTCAAGAAGAAAGGGAAAGTGAAGAAATTACTCGAGCAAGCCGAAAGCTTCATCTACTTGAAATGCCAGCCTTTCCAGGAGGGAAGGAGGTTAAAAAGAGCAAACATCTGAGGGATCCTGGAGCCAATGTAGAAAGGAAACAATGGGTGTAGCTCCCTAGTGAGAGGCCAGTGAATTAACTGTTCACTTTGGCACTGTGCATTAATTAGTGTGGCCCGCCAGGGACCATTTAGAAGATTACCTCATCAGGGCTCTAAGCAATCCTCTCCCTGGTGGCTTGCATGAGTTAATGCAACCCCCAAAGACCAACAATTTGTCATCCTTTCCAGGGTGGAATCAAGCCTTACAGATAATGAGCAGGTACTGACACCTATGGAGATCAGCTTTCTACGGCAGAACCCCAAAACAAGGCTTCCGTGAAAGGGCTGATTGACACGGACCTCTCCAGAAGGCAAAGGAAAAAAGATTTTCAGTTGTTTCTGATTTTCTGGAGGTGGGAGAATTAAAGGTGCAGGAAAGAAGTCTGCAGAGTCACTCTAAGCTTTGCTCTGACTCTCCACCGTGCTTCCCAGCGTCTCAGTGTCTCTGGGAGCAGATGCAGGCAAGTCTCTGTGTGCCAGAGAGAACGTCATTTAGTATTGGGTTTATACACATTCCTGCTTGCGGCTTGGCATTAGTCATCAGCACAGTGTGCAGAGTGCCCCATAAAAAAAAGATCTGGCTTGGACATGAATGTTCTAATGACGACAACCACATAAATAAGTTGTCACCCAACGTCTGCCTTCCAGAGCTGATGTTTATAAGGCCTAAATTACAAAACCAAAGAAGAAAATAACAGGAGATGGAACACGGGATTTTAAAGAGATTTTTAAGCTTTCAGTTAGGGAACACTACTCCTTTCTCTTCCACATTCCTCTAATTCAAATACAGTAGACATAATGATCACATTAAGCTTTTGAGTGGGAGAAAAAGCTTACTTTTGAGTCACTCATAACCTTATCACAGTGTGTAGTTTGCTGTTGGGTTCTTTTTCACTTTTAAGGGCCAGTCGTAAAGCCTCTTTCATAAACATGAGGTGGTGTCTCTGCCGGAGAACACTAGCCCTTCTCACAACACATTATGTCAGGGTTCCAAGCAGAAGAATAAATACAAAACGCAAGCACCCTTTTATTTTTTAATTTATTTGTGCACGCTCATCATAAATTTGTCTTATGTAAAACAAGCAAATGTT
Source organism: Orientallactaga sibirica (assembly GCA_036365145.1). Classification (NCBI taxonomy): domain Eukaryota; kingdom Metazoa; phylum Chordata; class Mammalia; order Rodentia; family Dipodidae; genus Orientallactaga; species Orientallactaga sibirica. The sequence goes on along the minus strand of JAEOAD010000006.1, from coordinate 36,955,093 downwards.
TGACAAGGGTTTAGCAGGATTTTTAACATCTGTGCAGATACACGTAATTTATTCCTAAAGAAGCAGGTTAGAGCATGTCAGGGAGCCTAATTTTAAAAACATTTCTGTTTAAAATATATGTATGTATCAAGGAAGTACAGTCATAGTACAGATCATCCCATCTCACTCACAAGAGCCACGTGAATGTCACACTGAGGCAGAAGTTTGCTTGGCATCTCTAACATTTCCTCTTCCTCTCTCTGGTGATTTAAGTCTCACTAGTGAAATACCCCATCTTGGACCTGACGGATCTGTGGCTTTCAGAAGAAAAGCAACAGGCAAAATTTTGCACATTTCAGGTATAAAATGAGCTAATCAATGTGTATGACTTAAGGTGTTTCTAAAAATCATATTTTTATTAATATTTGCAGAATGACATATTCAATATTATAAAAGCTACATTTTATTAATACTGGGATAAATCTTTTGCTAAACACATTTTGATACAGGTTACTTTAAAACATATATTTATTTGCAAGCAGAGAGAGAAGAGAGACAGAGAGATAGAATGGGTATGCCAGGGCCTCCAGCCACTGCAAACTCCAGATGCATGCACCACTTTGTGCACCTGGCTTTATGTTGGTACTGGGGCATTGAACTGGGGTGGTCAGGCTTGACAGGCAACTGTCTTAACCACTAAGCCATATATCCAGCCCACAGGTTATTTTTTAATTTCCCCAAAGATAGTTTTATAATTATTTTATTAATGTTTTGTTAGACTGAATCTGGTCAACAGTATATAAAAGTGAATAAATTAAAGTGAACAAATACAAAATCCCCTTTATTTTTGCTTATTTAAAAAGTGCTCTTTATTTCTGGCCCATTTAATTCATTCAAAGTTATTTGTAATGTCTAAATTTGAGCATTATATAATCATGTGATATAAAATGCAGGTATAAAGCCATATAAATGAATGTGCTCAGGACCATGAGGCCCATTTAAGGGTGCATTCTCGGCCATGTCGTCCCAAGCCTCTGCACTCTGCCTTCAGCTTGTGCCACAGAGAGTGGTTTCCAGTCAAAACATATGGAATCCACTCTTTAAAATGAGATAAATGCAAAATGCTTGGTGTTTCAGTAAGTATTCTGAAAAGAGGACAATCTTATCAAGGGTATTTCTGCAGCCTGGCTGAATGCCACAGCAATCAGGAAGTCATGACAGCTTCATAGAACAAGCCCCCATCCAGGTCTACTGAGTCCCACTAGTGAGAGCCAACATTTCGTCTCAGGCTTGACGCCTCCTGAGTGTCAAGGTTTGTGCTAGGCCATTCCATGAGGGTAATGCAGCACTTGGTATGTTGAGTGTACATGAAGAGGAAGAGGGAAAGAGAGAGAATGTATGGAGGTTTAGAACAAAATAAGGGATGATTTCATAACAGGGAGAACTGAAAATTCACTCCTTTGGGTGTCCATGTGTTTTCTGGTGTCCGATGTCCAAGGAGAAACCACTCAGAAGGAAGAAAGATGATGACGATCTGTAAGCTGTCTGACAGAGATACAGATGCCGATGAGTTAGTGGTGTCTGCAGTTCTTGTCTGTCCACGTCAGTGAGGGATGAAGGAAAGCAGAAACTCCTGATGTGTTTGTCTAGAGAGGCAGTGCTGCGACCGCGGCAGCAGGAGTTCAGCTGAAGTTCAGGGCAGAGGCTGCCAGGAGTGAATAGTGCAGGAAAGTCAAAACGCTTCCGGATCTGCTTCTTCCTCCCAAAACTCCCTTCCAGGATCTTCATGGTCAGGCTGTGCTATGGCCTAAGGTGACGATGTCTGTAGGGAAACAGGCTTTGAGAAGGATGCCCCTCTCCCGGTTGCAGTCTAGCTCCTGGATGAATCCATACCAATAGATGACTAAGCCAGGTCCGAACCTGCAGGAACACCAGAAAGTGACATGTGTGAATAATGTCAACACAGCTGCAGAAAACTGTCATCTTGGAGACAGTACAGTGAAGTGTCTGGGTCACACACCGAGTTGCTTGCGGGTACCATCCCGATGACTGGAAGCAGCTGAACGTAGGTTCACCCAAGCACTCATTTCATATCACTGTTGCCATCATGGATAGATCTGTTTCCTTTTTCTCCAGGATCCCGAATTCGTTCAGATCTAGGACCCACCTGTAACTCCTTTCCACAACCTGACTGAACTTGGGCCACTGTGATAACAACTTAGCTGATGAAGGAAAGGAACACAGTGCTGGCAGCCATGAGGTGGGCATCACTGGCTTGGGCTTTCAGTTTCCTAATGTTCTGATAATGTAAATGTCAAACCTACCCCCTTTGAATGAATGAAGGAAGACTGGGCATTTGGTACACACTTGTAATTCCAGAACTCAGGAGGCTGAGGCAGCAGTGTTACAAGTTTGAGAACAATCTGAGCTGCATAACAAAATCCTGTGTCAAACAACTCTTTGGACAATATTTTTTAAAATGGCATGGTAAAGGTTCTATCACATTCAATTCATGCACCAATACTTACAGAACTACCACGTGTTGTTCGTTCTTTCCAGTCTTAAAATATACTTAATATATATCATGTGTATGCATGTTTCCACATGACACACTGGGGTGGCTCAAAGAAACTTTCTACCCAGCTCCCACTGTTCATTTTAAGTGGAGAGAGAGTGAAATTTGGTCACAGGTTCTCATGGAAACAAGGAATAAAGTTATGCAGACTTATGACATAGTATAATCAGATAGGTGGATGCTTCAAAACATAGTATTTCTAAATTTTGCCTCCAAATTATCTTCCGTGTTGCTGGCAGGTTGGCAGTGACTGATCCCCACCAGGCTGCCTCAGGAAGTGGCCTGCAGACTAGTTCACCCTTCAGGAAGTAGAGACCTTTAGGGTGGGTTCATGAAGATGTAACCACTATCAATCACGGTGCAGAGAGATGTTTTGCACGTCAGCTCATGTTGCTCCTACAGAGACTTAATCAAAGGGTGCACTACACTTGGTGTAGAGTTGCAGGAATTTTACAGTGTGACATCATAAATTATGAATGTTGGGTTAGGAAAAGGATGTCTAAAGGCAGAACTGCTTTCTGTATTCTAACATTACAGCAGGCTGAAACACCAGGCCCAAAGCTTTTGCTTTCCATGATTTATTATATGCTGTAGCTAACTTGCCAAAGCTAACAGCACAGGATAGGTTCAGAGATACTATATGTATGCACAGGAACAAGTTCAGTTGGATGTCACGGATTGGTTTATTTGGGGCTCACATCGGTAGGGTAGCCCTGTTGTACTTAATATAAGTCAAACTTTTTTTTTTTTTTTTTTTTTTTTTTTTTTTTTTGAGGTAGGGTCTCACTGTAGCTCAGGCTGACCTGGAATTCACTATGTAGTCTCAGGGTGGCCTTGAACTCACAGCGATCCTCCTACTTCTGCCTCCCAAGTGCTGGGATTAAAGGAGTGTGCCACCACGCCTGGCTTAAGTCAAACTTTTTGAGTCTCTTCCCTTGTGAGGACAGGCATTACAATGACAGTTTATTTGATATATTATATGGGATGCATGAACTGGGTTCCATGAAAATTTACCTGACTTCAGGGTAACTGAATGGTCTCATCTTCCTCTGCATCTCTAAGAATAACTTCCTCTAAGTCAGAAGAATTGGGCCCTTATACACTGGGTGTGAGCTCAAGGCCTTGCATGAACAAGCTCACACCTGTCCACCTAACAAATCGTTTCTTAGCAACTTTTAATCACAAGCATGAGTACATAATAAGAACATAAACCAGTTGCTACTTTTATTTCACAAAGAGCTCTGTGAGTTGTGCCAAAAGATCTCAGAACTATTGACTGTGGTAGTTTTGGGCCACGTCTGAGTGGCCTCCAACCTTCTCAGCCTCAACATCATCTCAGCCTCCTTGCACATAATAGGGTGCTCACACAGCCCTCTGCTTTATTAGATAGCTATTCTGAACACCATAGTGTTCTTCAGAAAGGCACTAATATTTTTACAAAGGGTGCAAAAATATGATTGAACAAGTCATGGAGAAGAACAAAAGAATAGAATATATGGTGGTCGTAAAAAACAAGCCCAGTATTTTAAAGATTTAATAAAACAAAAACACATATCACCCGCTCTGAGAGAGCAAGAACAGCCGGCACTTTCTCTGTGCAGCTAAATCACAAGCCAAGGGACGTGGAGTGCGACAGCTCTTTAGAAAAATGCACTTTTGAGGCACAGACGCCAGGCTGAGGAACACCTCAACTCTCAAGAAAATGGACTCGTTTTACTTGAGAGGCAACAGCTGAAATGTGGCAACTCAAAAAGGTTTTGCAAGACTGCGAAGTGGAATTCTTCAGCATGGGGTTCCCCAACCAGGAGGTCTTAAAGGAAGGAAGGAGTATGTGAGAGAAGCCTCAGTGAAGGTGCTCAGTAAGATTTCACTATTTCTTCTGGAACTTGGGAAACACTGTTGCCCTCATGGAGCTCAAAACCACTGATGGAATATATGAGTCGAAGTAAAAATGAGAGGCCATTTCTCTTTATAAGTACAGGCTGCTAGCAGGGTTTTCAGATTAATTGATCCTTCTCTTTCTTTTCCCTTTTCTGTTTTGGCACGTTCATGTGCATGCTCAGATGCATGTGGAAGCATGTGTGTGCAGGCTAGCAACTGACATTATATGTCTTCCTCAATCAATCTCCACACTGTTACTTATTTCTCTATTTTTGAGACAGAGTCTCTCACTGAACTTGAAGTTCCCTGGTTCAATGACAGCAGCTGCTCAGCAAGCCCCAGAGTTCGTCCTGTCCCTGCCTCTCCAGAGCTGGGATGACAGGAAAGCATATGACTGTGTCCGGCTTTTACATGGGGCCTTATTTTGGTGTGGCACTCACTATATCCATTAAGTCATCTTCTCAAGCCCCAGATTCATCAGCATTTTAAAGTTATTATACATGTGTGTTTGTGTGTGTGAGCATAATAGGGTCTCTTGTTGCTGTAAACACACACTTAACACACAGTCTTTTGTGTTCTGCTTAGGTGAGTGCCTGGGGAATCAAACCCACACTAGCAGGCCAGGCTTAGTTTTTTTTTTTTTTTTTTTTTTAATATTTACTTATTTCCTAGTAGACAGACAGAGAGAAGAGAGATAGAAGGGTTGTGCCAGGGCCTCTTGCCACTGCAAACCAACTCGAGATACATGCACCACTCTGTTCATCTGGCTTTATGTGGGTACTGGGGGAACTGAACCTAGGCCTTTAGGCTTTGCAAGCAAGTGCCTAAACCACTGAACATTCTCTCCAGCCCCCAACGAATTTTTAAGTGGTAAAAATAATAGGGACTTGGGCTGGAGAAATGGCTCAGTGGTTAAGGTGCTTGCCTGCAAAGTACCCATGTAAAAGTGGTACCTGCATCTGGATTTATTTTCAGTGGCTGGAGGCCCTGGCTTGCCCATTCTCTCTCTGATCTATCTTCCTCTTTCTCTAAAATAAATAAAATATTTGAAACAATAGAAACTTTAGAAGAATAGAAACTTTGGAAATATAATGGTAGAGCAATACCTGTCATCGGTTCCTTCTGCTTCTTTGAGGTTTCTCCAACAGCTAGGGTTCCAGACATTATCTGGTACTGGCAGGCAATATAACCTTTCAGCAGCTTATTGCTTATGAAGAAGCTGACTACAGGGCTGAAGAGATGGTTTAGTGGTCAAGGCACTTGCCTGAAAAACCTAAGGACCCATTTTGACTCTCCAGATCCCATGCAAGCCAGATGCACAAAGGTGAGGCAAGCACAAGGTTACAATGCCCCCTGGGTGGCTCAAGCATCTGGAGTTCGATTGCAGAGGTGAGGCCCTGGTATGCCAATTCTAACTTTCTTTCTCTAAAATAAAATAAAAAAACGAAAAAAATGACCACAATAAGCAACTTTATACAGTCAAATATCAACCTTGTGATCAACCACAACCAAACAAAGCTGGGTGTGGAAGCTCCCACCTGTAATCCCAGCACTCAGAAGTCTGAGGCAGGAGGATAAGCATGTCTTTGATTCCACCATTTATCCCATTTCATCCTGGGAATCTGCTTCACATCTGTCTGTGTCCCTCATGTTTATATGGACAACAGCACCTAGGTCGGGCAGATACCCTCAAGAACAAGGTAGAGAACATGAGTTTCCAAGGATGGCACTGGATGGCATTGTACTGGTCACTGAATTCATGGTGGTTTAGAGAAAGCATTGCAGCCAGACATGGCCACTACCACAACATGGTTCTTTATCAATGACCAGGATGGGCATACTGATGGGCATACTTACAGACCACAGTAGTAGTAACAGTTACAATATCATTCACATGTCGAACATCCCTAGTCTGAAAATCTGAAATCCATAATGCTCCAAAATGTGGAACTTCTTGAACACTGACATGATACCTCATAGGACTGGTTACAATCAATTGCAGGTGCACTAAAAATATGCTTTAAAATTACTTTCAGGCTATGTGCATAAGGTATATATGAAACATAAATTTTGCGTTTAGAATTGAATTTCATCCCAAAGATATCTTAATATGCATATGCAAATATCCAAAATTCATAAAGAATACCTGAAAAACTTCCAAGTTCCAGGTACTTCATGTAAGTGGTACTCAACCTGTGTTGATGTTGCGACAGCGTTTACTATGTGCCAGACCCTCTGCTAAGCACTTTACATTTATGAATGCATTTAACCCCTGCCTCAGCCCTATGGGCTAAATCCAACTTCCTCCCTTGTTCTACAGATAAGACACTGATAGAAAAGGTACCTTAGTAGTTTGCCTAAAGTTTTACAGCTGAGAAGTAGAAGAAACAGCGCTACAATCCAGTCCCAGTGTGATGTAGTCATGATCAGGGTACTGAAGAAGTAAACAGAGTATCAGAATTTGGCCAGAAAGAGTGCTCTGGAGCATTCTGGAGCCATTCTGTAAGGAGAATATTGCTCAGTTCACATCTGGAACTGACCCAGAGAAAAATCCTATGATGCTGGGGAAAAAATAATATCCCAGAAATAAACACCCAGGGGGCAACATGTTCTCCGCACACTTAAGAGTACTCTTGGGGAGGAGGGATTGGATTCATGCTGCATCTCTCTCTCTCTCTCTCTTTCTGTCTGGGAGACAGGGTCTTATGCAGACCAGGCTGGCTTCAAACCTGTTTTATTTCCAAGGATGACTTTGAAGTGCTGACCCTCTTGCTTCTATCTCCTGAGTGTAGAGAATACAGGCCTGAGCCACCATGCCTGGCTTAATGTCATTTCTGTTAAGTTCAGACTTAAGACAATTTTGAAAGTAGCGAAGATTCAGATTTTCAGTCAACATAAACAAGTTTTTTCCATTATGAATTTCTGAAAGCACAGGATGGGTTGTCTACAAAGTAGTGATGTCTCTGGATTATTAAATCAAGGGTTTGCTTTCACTGATTAAAGACAAATAATAAGCCAACACATACAAATCAGGAATTTCTACACACAATCCCGCTCATTCCTCGTCTTTTGAGAAACTACGAGATCTAGCCACACACAGCTGAAGCCTAGCTTTAGCGGCCCCTCAGTTCTAAAGAGTGTGTCTGGGTTAGCCACATGCTCTCCACTGCTTCCCCATGCCAAGGCCCTGCCATCACCACACCTGTGCCAAGGACTTTCTTACTGGAGATGGCTTCCTTCATACTGTCATCTGTCTCAGATGTGGGGAAGCACAAGGCAGCCTCAGGATTTCACATCAGGACAGGGATGAGGAGGACACTTTGCTTCTGCCCTTCCTGCATTCCTCCTGGGCCCTATGTCCACCAGAGCGTTCCATCTCTGCCTGTTGTCTATCCTGGCCATTCTCAAGCTTGGGACAGAGGGTGTGGGGGTTGTGGTGAGACTGTAGGAGACTGGTATGCTGGCCAAGCACTATGCAAGCATGATGCAAGGAGAAAAAATAAATCTGTCATATTTTTAAAATGTTGATGGTAAAGTAGGATTTGGTCACTATATATCTTCTAAATAGATGGACTCAAAGCACAGAGGTGATGGCATAGGGGAGGGAGGGTGGCAGACACTGTTTGGAAGAAGATCTAGCTGGATGGGTTGTGTACAGGTGAACGGCATCCACAGGGGAGACTCTGTGGCATGGGTAACACACACAGTGAGGATGTGTGAACATATTTAGCCAAGTTGTAACTAACCTGTCCCTGCACATATGGCTTGTGTTCACAGTGAGAAGTGAGCTGAGAGGCAAGACGATGAGCAACTGTGCCACTGTCATGGACAGGAAGAAAAGCTCAGAAAGTGCCATTTCCAGAGGAGAGACCTCCCACCTCCCTTGATGGTGAGGCTGGAGTTCTTAGTTGTACAGACTGTGTGGCAGGCAGATATCAATGATGGCCTCAGTACAGGGTCCCTGCCTGCTGGAATTCAGGCCTGTGTACAAGTTCTTGACCCATGAATGTGTGATGGATCTACGTACTTGCTTGTTAGGTTACAAAAAGCTGCAAACCCCAAGTTGCCATTAACTTCTCTCTATTGCCTCTAACTGCTTGCACACTTTGATGAAACAAACTGCCTTGTGGGAGACACTGTATGACCTGGCAGGGACTGAGGGTTAGCTCAGCCAGGGAGGAAGTACAGCGCCTCAGCAGAGAGTCCACGCCGAGCAGAGTACAGCCAACAACTGCTGAGCGAGCTTGGGAATGGATGCTTGTCAAAACTTCACATGAGCTGGGCATGGTGGTACAAGTCTTTAATCCCAGCCCTTGGGAGGCAGAGGTAGGAGGATCACCATGAGTTAGAGGCCACTCTGAGATGACATAGTGCATTCCAGGTCAGACTGGATTAGAACAAGAGCTTACCATGAAAAAAAAAAACAACACAAAAACTTCATATGAGAGCTGGCAGTGGCTCCCTTCCATCCAGCGCTCTGGACTGTCCCATGGAACGCTCGCCCTGCAGATGCTGGGGTGTCAGGCCCTTGGTTGCTGCTCACTCTACCTTTGATTTTGACCTGTGTCCGTGGAGGCTGCGACCAGCCTGAGGAGGGGCCCAGGAAAAGGCTGTCGAGAAGAACTTCCTGAGCTTGGCACACCATCCTTTACAGAAAGCCCTTCAGCGGGTGCCAGGGGAGCTGGGTGGAGTCTTACATCTCTGAATCCTCAACCCAACTGGATCTATAAGCATCAGCATCCAAGCAAAAGGGAGAAGGCAGAAAAGGGAGGTCGAGCCTCTGTGGACTTGGAGTCCCTCAAACCAGGGGCCCTGTACGATGGAGTAATTGTACTGGATTTTGCTGAGGACTTCAAGTGGCAGCACCCTGGCTGGTTCCCCCTTGGATGAGGTATCCTGCCATTAAGAGGCAGCACCCAGGCTTGTGGCTGGTGGATCCCAGTTTCCGGAGTAGTAAGGAAGAAGAGGGAGAGGGTAGCTTGATGCCTGAGAAACCCCAGCACCCAGGCAAGAGGGCCCCAGGAGACCCATGTGGGCCCCCAGAAGCCTGCAGTCAAGTAGGTCACCTGTTTGGCTTCTGGATGATCTGAGCAGGGGCCAGGAGGAAGCCTGGGAGAAGCGCTGGCTGAAACCTGTGGCCTGGGTCAGGGAGCCCCAGGAGGTGTAAGCCTAGCGTCCCTGAGTCTTCAGGTCTAGGATTAAGCCCGATGTGCCCTCCACACCTTCACTACTCTTCCCCTTTTTCTCAGACTTCTGACCCTAAACCTGAGCCCCTGTATAACACACCCAAGCCCCTTCATTCATTTCCTTCAGGATTCCTGGAAAGCCAACGGAGAAGTTAAAGACCCAGTGTGTCCTACAGGCAAGGGAGCAGATCGCACATCCTTTCTTGCCACCCCATAGGTCTACACCCCTTCCTCCGGCCTGGATGAGATGGCTCCTAAGACTCTTGTGTAAACTTCACCCCTCTCCTTTGGTTCTGAGCAGTATGTTGGGAGGGCAGTATTGAGACAAACTCTGTAGGGCTATTGTTTTGTTTATAACCCTCTAGGCACCTTGTCCTTCCATCCTCATGATAACAAAAAATGTGTCCATGGTTAAAAAAAAGCCAGAAAACTCCATGTGCAACCCAGACACTGAGTCATCATATCATAGCTGGGAGAACTATGAGCAGAGGCCAGTAGAGTGAGGGAGGTGTGACGTCTACACCGGCCGTGCCTCTACTCCTGAGCCCGAGTGTGGGAGCAGAGGCCAGTACAGCGAGGGAGTGTGTGATGTCAGTGCCTCTACTCCTGAGCCACATCATCTGCACTGTGAAAGGAATGTGTGGCATTTTAAGTCATAATTTGAAGTCAATTGTTGCATAGCAATAGATAACGAATATAAACATTCACTACAGATTTGAGTTTGAATATAAATCCATTTCTATTCTTCAACATATGCAGTATGGCGTGTCCCTGTGTGTGCAGACTGGTTTTTTCAGCTGCACACAAACCTTGGCTTTACATAGAAGGAGATTATCTATAAGTACCGACTGTACATGCAGGCAAGTCCCAGGGATTGAGCAACTCTGTGTTTTATGTAACAGGGCATCTTGGCTATACACCAATACCATCCTTGCTGGGGTTACACAGAATGGCAAGTTCTCCAGGCTTCTTCCAGTACTGTGATTTTGCTGTTAAACTTGGTTAAAGGTTTTCTAAAGATTCAAATTTGAAAGGAGGGGGCATGGCACATGGAAGGTAGGTTACAGGTAGAATTGGTTGCCAGCTGAAGTGAATGGCTGCTGACAACGGGGAAGAAACACAAAAGCCCTAGTGGTGATAGCCTGTGGCTGCTGGTGTCGGGCAGACAGACTTTGTCTATCTCGACAGATGCTGGGGACAGTCTAGGAAAAACAGATGCTGGTTACATTTTGTTCAGTTAAAAAAAGGCAGTGAAAGCTGTAATGTATTTTTAAAGATTGTCACCAAGAACATTTTAAAATGGTACTTCAGTGAGTAAATTCTTAGTTTTCCAGTAAAATCTAGCTATCCTCAGATAATCCCTGAGGATTCCAGATTGTGACTATTTACTGTGACTACTTGGGAAATTCAGAGTCACAGCCAGAAAACTTGAGCCCCAATTCAGACAGAAGTTGCCGCCTCCCTCCCTCCCTCCCCTCCCTCCCTCCCTCCCTCCCTCCCTCCCTCCCTCCCTCCCTCCCTCCCTCCCTCCCTCCTTTCTTTCTTTCTTTCTTTCTTTCTTTCTTTCTTTCTTTCTTTCTTTCTTTCTTTCTTCTTTCTCTGTCTGTCTTTCTTTTGGTTTATCAAGGTAGGGTCTCACTCTAGTCCAGGCTGACCTGGAATTCACCATGTTGTCTCAGACCTGGAACTCATGGCAATCCTCCTACCTCTGCCTGGGATTAAAGGCATGCTCCACCATGCTTGGCAAAATTTGCTTTCCCTTTTTAAGCTGTCAAATAAGAAGTCCCCTTTATTTGCTATGATTCTATATCATCCTGTAATGTTGGAATTATTGTGAAACATTTCCCTTACAAAGAAAGAAGTTTCTAGCATCACATTTTTCCTTAAAATATCTCTTTCAGAATAGTTTGAAAGGAAAGTCCATCCAGTACCTTTCTGCTTGTGTGGTTTAGTTTTGCTTGGTGACATGAGCCCTGATAATCAAGTCCTAGAAGCCAGTCTAGCATCTTCTTTTGTACATATTGTGGGGTGGTGGCTGGAATGGACCAGTTGTTATGCCTGATAAGTTGCTGCCTAAATACATGTATAAATATAATGATCCAGGTGCCCAACAACATTTATTAACATTTACTGAATGTTGATTACCTGACAGGCAGTGTTTCAAGAACATTTATGGTTACTGACTAATTGATTCTTATCACCAGCCTCTGAGGGCCTATATCATCATCTTCCTTTTTTTTTTTTTTTTTTTTTTTTTGAGGTAGGATCTCACTCTAGCCCAGGCTGACCTGGAATTCATGCTGTATTCTCAAGGTGGCCTCGATCTCATGGTGATCCTCCTACCTCTGCCTCCTGAGTGTTGGGATTAAAGGTGTGCACCACTACGCTTGGCTCATCTTTCTTTTTTTAAAAAAAATTTATTTATTTATTTATTCATTTACTTATTTGCATGCAACCAAGCAAGTGTGTGTCTGTGTGTGTGTATTTAGTGCCTTTCTTTTAAAAAATATTTATTTTTATTTACTTCTCTGCAAGGAGACAGAGAGAGAGAGAGAGAGAGAGAGAGAGAGAGAGAGAGAAGAAAAGGGAGGGAAGAATGGAGGAAGGTAGGGAAGAAAAGAGAGAAGAGAATAGAATGGACATCCCAGGATCTTGTGCTGCTGCAAATGAATGCCAGATGCATTCATCACTTTTTTTATTTTTTAAATATTTTTATTTATTTATTTGCAGGCCAAGAGAACTACACACACACACACACACACACACACAGAGAGAGAGAGAGAGAGAGAGAGAGAGAGAGAGAGAGAGCGCCTTTAGGTACTGCAAACTAACTCCAGATGCATGACTCACTTTGTGCACCTGGCTTTACATGGGTACTGGGGAATCAAACCAGGGTCATTAGGCTATGCAGGCAAGTGCTTTAACCACTGAGCCATCTCTCCAGCCCTTGCACCACTTTTTCCATCTGCTTTGTGTGGCTGCTGGGGAATCAAACCTGTGCTGGCAAGCTTTGTAAGCAAGTGCCTTTACCCAATGAGCCATTTCCCCAGTCTTTTGTAGCTGTTCCTTTATAGATGAAGAAAGTAGAACACTAATAGTGCCAGGCTTTGAACCAAACCATCTGGGTTTTATTTGCTCTTATAATGAACACACTACATTGTCTCTTATTACATCTTGTGTTTACACAGGAATATAAAACAATCCTCCTTGAAACAGAAAAACAGTCTCAGGAGCAAGCTGACTAATCAAGAGCTGGGATCTACCTGTCTATGAGGGACAATGCTGCCCAGTATGAAGTCAATAATTTCACACTAAATGTTTACCCAACTACTCACTATGATTTAAGTGTGAGCACACTTATAGAGAATATGGAAAATAACCTATAATTCAGGTGAAAGAGATTAAGATGAGAAAGCTTGAGGGAGCATATATAAAGCCCATGTCAATCAGGAGAAGAGGTCTAGGAGGTTTCCAGAATCATGGTGTCCAGCTCAGAGAAGAGAAACCTTTCACACTGTGAGGGGCTCAGAAGATGCAGCAGAACCTAATTGTGGAGATATCACTGCAGCCTGTTCAGATCCTCAGACGCAGACACTCCAGGGAGTTTCGAGAAATGAGGGATCCTGAGAGGTGTGGAGACATATATATATATATTTCCTCGGAGAAGGTTCAGGCTTGTTAAAAAGACTTGATACTGTGGACACCAAAGTCCCATTTTTTTTTTTTTTTTTTTTGCTAGCATAGAGATGTATCTTGTGCTGGCATCATTAACTTGGTATATTTATGTTTTTGGCTTTATGAGAAAATACATATTTAAAAACTAGTCTAAGGATGTAGCTCAGTGCAGAGCTCTTGTCTCACATGCAAGAATCAATCCTCTCTACTACAAAAAGCAACATAAAAGACCCCCAAATGTTTAAAAACTAGTAGGCTTTTACATCTGTTGGCAATATAATGAAATGGTGAAGGATAGTGGTATTTGCATACTATTACTACAAGGAATAAGGAAAACATGAACCTGACCAAATAGTTCTCTTTCCAATAACAATATCCACGGTTACATACACAGGAGTCTCTGTGCAAGAGACCTATGGTTAAGTCTGCAGCAAGTCCATGGAGGAATTTTCAATTCAAGGATGACAGGGGACTAAGAAATGACTGGGTGACATTAGTCAACTTTCCTGTTCATGAGATCTTCATCAAACAACAAGAACAATCTAGTACTGATTAAATATTTGTTCCCATACCAAATCTTTGATTTCAGTGGATAGGTAAATAGAAAATTCCTTCTCAAATAAAGAAACAAAATAAATAAATAAATGAAAGCTATAAAAAGTGGAATGGTAGAATCATATATATATGACACACACACATCTATATATAGTTTTCTTTCCCATTTGGAGTTGCTGTGTGGGGTCTGAGCTATCTCTTGAGGATGTGTGCAGACATGTGGCTTTTGGAAGCTGACTGTTCCACCATCAAAAAGACTTGCATGTGGTTTTTATGAAGACTGCATTTTCAAACACATAGCTCAGGATGAAGGAGAAATATAAAACATCTTATAATTGTTTTAAAACAAACTCTTCCACTGTTTATTTAGTTTTAATCTGCATGCTGAAGATTGGCTGTGCATTTGTTAATCACTGTTGTCTGTATCTCCAGACAGAGTTGTAAATAACTTTTCAGTCCAAGTGAAATATGCCTGTACGTGTTTATATGCAAAGTATGTGTCTTTAGGCCTGTGTGTAAATATATGTACAGTAATAATAGATTAGTGATCATGTAACATAACATCATAAGGTTCTGGCACTATGGTCAATTTAATAGGCAATAAAAATAGTCTTTTTCGGTAGTATCTAGACATGAAGTAAAGATACAATAACTTGGCTCATTTACTGTTTTTTTTTTTTAAATTTTATTTTTGGCTTGGTATGTTCATGTTTGCAAATTGAAATGACTGAAGAAAGAGAACCCCAATCATGATTATTCTCCCTCAGTTCATAGATCTGGGTTATTAAAAATATAACTTTTGAGCCAGGTGTCCTGGCACATCCCTGTGCTCCCAGTGCTTGGGAGGTGGATATAAGGGGATCAGGAATTCAATGCCAGCCTAGGCTACCTGAGACTGAATCTCAAAACACTGAAAATCTAAATCAAAACCCAACCTCCCCAAACCAAGAGACATAACCTCATCTACTTGAAGCAATTTACTCTATATAATTTTGAAATATTATAAAATAAAAATATTATAAATGCTGGCTTATTTTAGGTATTTATGCTAAACAGAAAATAAGCAGAGGTCTGGGGAGATAGCTTAGTGGTTAAAGACACTTGCTTGCAAAGCTTGTGGGCCCAGGTTCTAGTCCCCAGTTTCCATGTAAAGCCAGATGTAAGATGTGGTGCATGCGTCTGGAGGTTGTCAACAGTGGCAAGAGGCCCTGGCACACTCATATGCATACACCACACACACACACACACACACACACACACACACACACACACACACAGTCTCGAATAAATGGTAAATAAAAATATTAACAAAAAATACATAGAAAATGCTTCATCTTGAGAAAACTAAAATGCATACAAATACCCAGGCCCAGTAACTATGCATAAGTGGATATTTTCAAATCCACATTAAATTACCTAGAAAAATAATAGATTTCTACTTCCTTCTGTCCTGTGTTGGAGCTACACAGACCCCAGTCTTACAGTCTTACCCTACTGTAAATCTTTTTTCAGAATAGAGAAAAATGGAAAGCAAATGCAGAAGGGATTTATTCTGTTTCCTTGGAGAAATGTTTACTTCTGGCATGGATCAGGCACTTTGAATTCACTTCTTAGGAATCTATACACAAACTTGCATAGCCATCTTATATAGTATCCACAAGACACAAAAGAAAGGGTTCTTTCTACAAGTCTTGTACAACTTTAATTTTAATAATGTAGGAACAGATCTGTTGATATTTAAGTAGATATATAGTAGTTTCTAAATGCCCAAATGTTCACAATAAAAGAATAGATCACTGACGCTAGTAAAACTTCGAGCGTTCTGGTATTTTGCCTAGAAAAGGTAAATTTTAAATCATGTATTTATTTATATATTGGTCCTTTTAATTTTCTCCACAATACATTCATTGTGTGGGGAGGAAGAAGAGAGGGATCAAGGGTCCCAAGAGACGCAGAGGGACTGTGGGGTTAGAATTCACTGAGATGACTGAGTTTTGTGACCATGGAGGGGACTGTAAGGGCAAAGCCTTGGCTTTTGTTCACATGGAAAAAAGGAAAAGGCAGCCACAGAATTGTAGTGAGAGAAACAGAAACCCAAAAGGGGAACACAGTGCCCAAGGTCATGCCTACTTTGAAAACATTAAACTACAGAGAAGGAGAGAATACTTCATGTGTACCAGGGTACAAATCATATCTCTCCACCTAGAATTTATTCCCTAGCCTCCTTCCGAAAGTTGGGGGTGGTTTCCAAAATTGGTTGTGTGAATTATTACATGTTTTCTCAGTTATTTCCCCAGGGAAGCATGCCAAAGGCTAACCTATCACTTCTGCTGATTTAGTGTTTGATGTCAGAGAATTCATAATTGATATGACAGGCATAATGGGCAGTGGTCACTGGATTGGCAAAGCAGCCAGCAGTGCACAGCCTGCTGTTGACCACTTATCTCCCTTGACTCCGATGAATCCAACTTCTCATGTCCAACTTTCTGAAGCAGAAATTAGAAATGTGTTACAAAATAGAAAATGTTTTATTAAACAAATATTGCTTATCTCAAATATGCTTTTATATGTAGGCTTTTATTGTTAGGAATAGGACGAATGAGGTTGCTTTCACCTTGGCTCAGTTCTCAAAATCACAGGGTAACCCAGAGTTCAGTGAGATATTTATCTCAAGGCACAAGGAGATTTATAGGTTCTGGATATATAAAAGTCTGCTTAAAATAAAAAAAAATCAGAATTTTCATCCTTGGCAAAGTCAAATAACTAAAGGATTAAGGCTGGTACATGTTTGCTCTATAAATCTATCATTAACCAAGTGTGACACAATGCCATAGGTATGTTAGATTCCTACTTGCTCTAAATGGGTGGTTAATTTTTTCTCTTCTTCACAATAAATATTTCATGATAAGGAAAAATCACTTTGGCTAATCCTCACCTCCCAATTTTCCAGATTCATAAAGGCATACACTGGAAATGAGAAAAACAAACCAGAAGTTGGAAGTGTGTACGTCACTAGAAAAATGGTCAGGTAAAGAGAAACAA
This sequence comes from Orientallactaga sibirica, assembly GCA_036365145.1. Classification (NCBI taxonomy): domain Eukaryota; kingdom Metazoa; phylum Chordata; class Mammalia; order Rodentia; family Dipodidae; genus Orientallactaga; species Orientallactaga sibirica. The sequence continues at coordinate 36,938,200 of JAEOAD010000006.1, read as the reverse complement.
GATAAATTTGATCTTAGCAAGTATTTGTAATCCAGCTTGATAGTTATCAAACACTTCTACACTGTATGTTTCCTGAGGGCAGCTGTGTGTGCTCAGCAGCTGTGAATGATCCACTGCTGCCCAAAAAGACCAAGATGCTGCCAGACATTTGCAAAAGCAAACCCTAAGAAAAACCTTTGCTGATAACACTGCCATGTAGGGAAGGAAATTCATCTTTCAAGAGTGGGAAAACAAGCAATCAGAACATGCCCAAATTATACTCATCTGACAATCCCAGACTGCTGTTCCTTTGTTATCAGGAATCTGGCCTTCCAGGATGGGGGATGGCGGGGTCCGGGGTTGGGGTGGGGTTAGGGATGATTCTGTGGTTCCCAGCCTGGGAGAACCCAAAAGTTCTGGTCCCTAGAGGAAGCCCTACTGAGGGTTGAGGCATTGGCTGTAGGCATAGCCATACTTGGAAGCCCATTGCCACACACAGGTGGCTTTTACTTCCTTTAAACACCATCAGTTTAGATAGGCTTTTGTTTGTGGTAGCTTTTATCTAGAAGATAAAGTTGTAAAACCATCAATCAAAATGAAGTACTGCTGTTTCTGTCCGCATCTTTGCATGTTCATCTGTTTTATTTCTTTTTCCTTTCCCAAATACCTTAAGGTGTTTCAGATGACTGAAGTGATAGCAAACATTTAAAGTGAACCAGTGTGTGTATGGCACTGTACTTGTACTCCTTGACACACAGATGCCACCCTGCAGTTCCCTCATCTCCCACGTCAGCTGGAGCCTGAACACCTCACAGTGTTACTTTTCAGTAAAGCACAAACTCTGCCAAATCATCTTTGCACCATTTTCTATAGTGTTCCTTTAAGAAAATGGGAATCACATGGTGCCTACATGTTGGTATGAGGCTTTCAATGTATTTATAACCTGCTTTTCCCCAAAGAACCACGTATAATAAAATGGCAAGACAGAAATAGAAAATTAAGCTCAGCAGAAGAAAAATGCAAATACTGGAGCTTCAAAGGTCAACTTCATAGCACCAAAAATTTAAGTCTCTAAAGACACAAGCTGATTACACTCTTAAAGGCATAGCTTGATTAATGCTGGTTCTGCAAAGAGCTGTGAGCCAGGGGCATTTCCTGGGGGAGAGTAGTTCCACTGAGGGATGGGAGGGCAACTGTCCTCTCGAGAGATGGTAATGGAAGGGCAGTGCTGTGCGGAGACCTGACTGCAGGGGTAGAAAGGCCCCCAAAGGGAAGGTGCCCCATTTGGGCTGGGTTGATGGCTTGCTGAAAAGTTCCTTTTCTGCTATCCGTGAGCACTGGGCTGTGTGAGTTACCTTCTTTTGTTTGCTTCTCTTCTAATGCAACTAGGCATTCTGGTCAGAGTAAGCTGCAGAGAGCTTAGGACGGACTCTACTCCAGGTTCATCTTTCTGGCATACCCCAGACCATCTTTAGAGCAGAGAGACAATTCATACTATTTAATTCTACTAATGCCAGTGACAATGAAAATAATAACCACAACCACTGTCACAGCAGCAAGTATGTACTGAACAAGCAACATGGGCTAGCGTTCTTTGTAAGACCATTACAGGTCTTATCTCAGTTAAACCAAGCCCCATGGGTCAGCAACATCAGCATGCATATTAAACTGATTATCAAGCCATCCATGTTGATGTCGACCACGTGTACAGACACTGTTTAAGAGATCACTACATCTATTTGTGACCTCAGTCAGTACCTGCAGTGAGCTTGCCAGGTAGGAGCTTCACTAGTCCCACCCTGCAAACAGGAGAGTGGAGAGGTAACTGCGAGGAAATGAAGCACAAGTTTCACAGTGGAGATGGTGGTCCAGACTCCCCTGCTGGGACTCTCCCAAATAGCTTCTGAAATCTCTAAACCATCTCTATGAAGCCCCTCCCCCTGGCAGCTTCATCTTAGTTTCAATGTTGTTGCTTCACCAAAAGCCCTGTCCACACTGGAAGCTGGAAGGCATAATTAATACTTTTTAACACCTTTGTGTCTCAGTGTACCTATAAAGCGGATATACTATATACTAGCATTATATCTCAGAGTTCAAGGGGGATATGAGTATACACTAATACACAACATTTTATCTATAGTTGCTTCATTTGAAAACTCTTATTTTATAATTTTTATTTATTTATTTATTTGGGGGAGAGAGAGAGAGGGAGACAAAGAGGGAGAGAGAGAGAGAGAGAGAGAGAGAGAGAGAGAGAGAATGGGCATGCCAGGGCTTCTAGCTGCTACAAATAAACAACAAATGCATGTGTCACCTTGTGCATCTGGCTTATATGGGTTCTGGGCAAACAAACCTGAGTCCTTTGGCTTTGCAGGCAAGTTCTTTGACTGCTAAGCCATCCCTCCAGCCCAACTCTTGCCTCTAATTATCAGACCTACCACCCATTCCTGCCTTTGAGAATGAGAGCTGATGGGGATGGAGAGAGCTCAGGGGTTGAAGGTGTTGGCTTGAAAATAAGAACTGACAAATCTCATGTGACCAGGAGACACTGCACTTCAAGAGAAATTAGATGGAAAATTCTGGCAATGCTGGAGATTTAAAGGTTATTTAATGACATGACTTACAATGCCACTTTTGCAAGGCCCCATGTCACACAGAGAAGGGTTGTACAAACCAACTCAGTGTAGTGTCTTCAGGTTTCATTGTACCAACCAAAGTGCATTTCTTGTGTTTTCCATTTTAAGAAGTCTTGCCAAGTATTGCAGTCAGGTTTGCATTGCTGGCAGAAAACACCTGACCAAGAGCAGATTGTGGAAAAAGGGTTTATTTTGGCTTACAGACTCTACTGGAAGCTCCATGATGGCAGGAAAAAACGATGGCATGAACAAAGGGTGGACATCACCTCCTGGTCAACATGAGATGGACAATAGGAGAGTGTGCCAAACACTGGCAAGGGGACTCTGGCTATAATACCCAGAAGCCCATCCCAACAACACACGACCTCCAGGAGGTATTAATTCCCAAATCTCCATCAGCTGGGTACATAGCAATCAGAACATCTAAGTTTATGGGGGACACCTGAATCAACTCCTGGCCCCCATAAACTGATAATCATCCATGATGTAAAATGCAATGCATTCATCCAACTTTAAAAGCTTTATCAATCTCAATGATATTCAAACATCCCCATAGTCCAAGTTCTTTTAACTGAACTGTAATACCAACCCTTCCCCCTCCAAAAAACAAAACAAAACAAACAAACAAACAAACAAACATAATGGCACATAATAAACACTCACACTGTAAAAGAGGGCATTAGACATAGCAAAGAAAGATTCAACCAATACAAGATTTAAACAGGGAAAACATCAGACACTCTGTAGCTCTAAGTCCAACAACTCTAGTCAGTGACAAATCTCCAAGTCTGATAATTCTAACCAGCAACAAGCCTCTGGAGTTCCAATTCCACCTCTCCAGCTAGGCTACTCACAATCCTGGAAAACTTCATCTGGGCCCAGAAGCTCTCCTTAGCAGCTGTCTCGTGGTCCAGGCATCTCTACTGGGTTTCCACTTCAACCCAAGGTCCAGCCTCACAGCTCCATTTGGTCTCCATGCAGGCATCCAGCAAACCTGCTTCACACTGCCCATGGCCGTTTCCAAAACACAAGACCATGCTGCAAATTCAAATACCCTCTCTTTCCTGCATTTCTTATACTCCATAATATCAGGTGGGGTGCCAATTTGTTAATGCGGGGTGGATAAAGCAGACTTTGAAGAACAAGACACTCCTTCAGCATTCAGACCCCCTTCAAATGACTCTGCATTCTTTCTGTTGTCCCAGTGCAGGACAGCTGGCCAATCTCAATGGTTGTAATCTCACATACAATTGTAGCTGAATGGGCAGCAGTTCCAGCCTAAAGATTTCATTTTTTTCTGTGCCATATCCATCTGCTCATACCAGCCCATTTCTATACAATGCAACTCTGCACAAGTTCTCAGGACACAGGCATAATAGCATGCCTCTCACACAAACTGCTTCTAGCCCAGTCAAGCCAAATCTCCCAGTATATAGTTCTTACTGCATTCAGGTCTTTTAATTCTGACCAGAATAGATCATCAAGCTGTACTTACAGCACTACAAGGTGTCTCTTAGGCCACGATTTCAAATCCTTCCACATTCCTCCTGCAAAGCAGTTCCAAAAGGCCAAAGCCACACAGTCAGGTTTCTAGCAGTAATAACCCCACTTCTGGTACCAACTTTACTCTTGCAGTCAGGTTTGCATTGCTGGCAGGAAACACCTGACCAAGAGCAGCTTGTGGGAAAAAAAGTGTTTATTTTGGTTTATAGACTTGAAACTCCATGATGGCAGAGAAAAACAATGGCACAAGCAGAGGGTAGACATCACTTCCTGGCCAGCATCAGATGGACAAGAGCAACAGCAGAGTGTGACAAACACTGGCAAGAGGAACCTGGTTATAATACCCATAAGCCCACTCCCAACAATACACTGCCTCCAGGAGGCTTTAATTCACAAATTGCCAGCAGCTGGGGACCTAGCATTCAGAATATTTAAGCTTATGGACACACCTGAATCAAACCAACACATCAAGTTCAAGAGTTCTTTGTAATTACTAGTTTCAATGTTTCTTTGAGAAAGAAAGAACAAAACTACTCAAATGTCTATTGATGGATGAATAGATAAATGGATAAAGAAAATTTATTATACAAATAGAATATTGGGCTGGAAAGATGACTTAGCAATTAAAGGCATTTGCTGGCAAAGCCTGAAGACCTGGGTTCAATTACCCAGTACCCATATAAAGCCAGCTGAACAAAGTGGTGCATGCATCTGGAGTTCATTTGCACTGACAAGAGGCCCTGGTGTGCCTATTCTCTATCTTTTTTATTGGGAGAGACACACAGAGAGAGAGGGAGAGGAAGATAGAGATGGGTGTGCCAGCAGCCTCTCAGCTGCTGCAAATGAAATCCAGATGCGTGTGCCCCCTTGTGGTCAAGTGCAGCATTGCGCCCCTTTGCATCTGGCTAAACGTGGGACCTGGAGATTGGAACAGCTGGAGATTGGAACCAGCATTCTTACACTTAGGAGGCAGGTGCCTTAACCACTAAGCCATCTCTCCAGCCCCCTATTCTCTCTTAAATAAATAAATTTAAAAACTTGAAAAACAAAATGGAATATTATTTGACCTTAGAAAAGAGGGTAATCTTGTTACAGTCCCCAAAACAGCTCAATCCCAAAGATGTAACGATGCTAAATGGAATGAAGCCAGTTGCAAAAGGGCAGACACCATATGTTTCCATTCATGAAGTGTCTAACGTGCTCAAAATCATAGGCACAGAAAGGTAGTTGCCAAGAGCTGAAGAAGGTCAAGTTTCCGTTATGCATGATGAAACAGTTCTAGAGCTCTGTGGCATAAGAATGGAATTATCTTAAAATTATGCATTTAAATATAGTTTATATGGTATATTTAATATTATATTTTCTTACAATGATAAAGCTATCATTTATAAAAAGAAATAGGATAAAAGGAGAGAAAGCATTTTAAAGTAATATTTAAAGGCTCTAGAAAAGAGATTAAAGATAACAGCAATGTTCTCTGAGCCTTGGTGGGGACAAGTCTTCTTTAGTGTTGAGCTCTCTTGTAGCCTCCAAATTTGTGCCTCGATGAGATTTGAGTTTCCACAGTGGGAAGGCCCTCAGTGGAATGGGGGAAGGGAGAGGAGATATGAATATTACCCTATGGGAACATATGTAATATGTTCATACAGTAATGTTTATAATTAATAAAAAAGCCAGAAAATAAATAAAACCACGCAACAACAATGAAACCCTAGTGACTGGAGAAACAGTGATAGTTGCAATTTAGGAAGGCCCCGCTGAAAACACAGAAAACTTCTGAGACACTGGAGCTGTCTTTGGGGCAGATGTGGGGTGGGTCACACCCCAAAGGAAGCCCAGAGGCCAGAACCAGCTTGTCTTGAAGTTAATGAAGTCCCTTTGTCAGACAATTGCAGGAAAGAAATGTGAGGCTAAGCATGGAGGACCTCTCCTTTTTCTTTGTAAGGAACAGTTGCAGGATCTCATGTGAGTGCAGAAGACGGCAGGCTGGATTCAAAGGACAGGATGAGCTTGAATAGCCCTGGCTGTAGACCTCATCTTATAACTGGCACAGTGCTTCACAGTTCTTACCACACTTCCACGAATTGTACTTTATTCTGACTTGACAACTGAGGAAACTGAGGCTGTCAGAGATGAAGGGAGGAAGGGTTCCATGTGAGCACTGACATGTCTGTGTGAGCCTAACTCCACTTCACGCAGTAGTGAGCAGATAGCAAGAGCAATGTACTTTGTCTTCCTGAAGAGGAAGGAACACAAAGACCCTATAAGGTGAGCTCCTGCCTTGCAGGGGCTCCCAGCAGGAAAGGCCACAGGCAGGTTCAATGATAAGTGTGAAAAGAGGATCCAGGAGGCAGTTAGCTGCATTATAGTTCCAGAGGACTCTCTTCCCTAACCGGAAAGACCAGAGATGGCTCTGAGCAGGGGTGAGAGGTGAGTGAGAGGTGCTGAGAATTCACATCAGAGAATGGCAGTGGCATACAGAAAACCCAGCTGGGTGGGAAGATGGGAGTGGGGCTGATAAGGATTGAGACACAGGAAACTCCTTTGACAGCCCAGGGGGGTGGGGTGAGGTAGGCTGGCAAGGAGACTATGCAAGGCCATTACTATCAGCAGCATGTGGCACTGGCAGCTCTTTTTGCCTGAGGGCAATCCTCTTTCTTGAAACAGGAATACTACAGGCCAGGTTTCTATGCTGAATCCATGAGCTAAATATTTACTTTGTGCAGGGCCAAAGTATCCACTGTTGCTCACTTATTTGGGGGTAAACATATTAAAGAAAAGTATATACTAAAACAAATTCCCCTCCCCATTTCCACTACATAAAGAAAAATTGACATTAAAAAAAAAAAAAAGGAAAGAAAAGCTATCCTACTAAAAGGCTCAAGCTCAACCAACTTTCCGGAGTCCTTGGGACAAAGTATGTGTCTATAAACAGTCACAGCCCAGCTCCACAGGGTTCCTCCAATTTGTATTCTTTGAGAAGTCTGTGGGCAGGAGGTGAACAGTGAACAGCTTCCTTAGTGAGTTACACTGCAACTTTATTTAACTTCACAGGAGTCATTAACTGAATTTTATGACGATAAGGACTTCCAGGCGTGAATTCCCTTCTGATTGTGTTTGGATTAGAAGCTAGACAAGGCAGAGCAGGGTCGCTCTGCCAAGGCTGAAGCTGGGCCTCTCCGAGTGTCTAGGATGGCCCCATAGAGCCGCTGGGGCGGGGCTGGGCTGGGCTGGAGTTCAGTGAGTGGAAAGCCATTTGTCACTGTGGAGAGGGGTTACGGGGGTTATTCTAAACATTTAGTTAGGCTTGTGATCATCTTTTCTCCGAGAGCCTCGTCCTGGGTGACATAAGACAAGGTACTGGTGAGGTTATGCTGAGGTCCTGCAGTCAGAGAGCTGGTCCACTCTTGCTGCCACAAGCTGAGTAGTAGATGTTTATTTTCAGGACCTGAACTAACAAGGCCAGGCTGAGGCCAGTGCAAGATGGTATCTGAAGTAATCTGTGAGTGCCTTGTGCTTACAAAAGACCTTAACTTTCTGTGCCATTATTGATGGAGATGAAATCCTTGTCAGACTAGTAAAATTTAATACAGAAGGCAGAGAAAACGCATGCAAGCCCATCATAAAAGGTTTATTACAAAAAGTTTCATTTTTAACTTTTTAACAGAAACCTTTGTTGAAGGAAATAGGAAGATAAATATAATCTAGTCATGATTAGTTGAGTTCAAATACTCATTCCATATTAAATATTAAGTAGAAAATAAATATTCCTAACATCATGATTACAGTCATATATGAGTAATTGTTTGCTATGTATTTTTTAATGAAAATATTTATGCTTCTACAGACATGTGCTATAATAAAATCTATAGGTATCTGTTTGTTTAATAAGGATTTATGGTGTCTGAGATTCTAAGGGGTTCAGTAACAAAATGAACTCTTACTGTCCAACTATAAATGCAAAAGATGCTAAGATTGTTATGTTTAGTGTTTCTCTCTTTCACTAGGCAGTGTGTTCTACGATATGCTCTATGAAGGCCAGCGTCTTGCCTCCATCATTACCTGACATTTAGTAATGTATGGGTAAATATTTGTGGACTTGGAGTGAATATCTGGTAACAGCTAAATGACAAGCAGAAAGCTGACACAGAGCATTCCCACACCTATTTTTCAGTCTAGTCTAGCTCTTGAACTTCATGGCACATATAGGGCAGGCTGAGTGATTTGCAAACTGCTGTAATTTGTTTTAGCTAATCACTTGCCTCTGTTTACTTGGTTTTACTTGTTTACTTCCCCACGCAGAAAGCACTGTCAACGAAGAGGTGGAAGAAAGCTAAAGTGATACTCTCTGCTCTGTATTTTGTTCTTTGAAGAACATAGCTGGAAGCATTTTACAGGAAGATGGGTCTGGGACTTTTCCCTGTAGTTTAAATTTGTCATCTCATCCTTCATGTCATGTAACTAAGGCCATTTAGGTGACTAAACCCTGAAAGTGGAAAAGCCTGCCCTTGCAGTCTCCACTTTGCTAGAGGTCAGAGAAGGATCTGGCTTCTCCTTATCTCTTGCATAAAGGATTTCCCTAGATCTTCTGTTCCATAAACAACCTAAGTCCATCACTGGGAAGGAGTTACCCTTTCCTCAAATTAAGGTTTAAATCTGATCCTGGAAATCTGGTTAGTTAAACTCAGCTCTAAAACTTAGCTTCATGGCTGGCCTCTTCCTGAGCCAGCATGGAGTTCGCACCAATCAGCTCTCTCTCTCAGAATCACCTGAGTCAGACGGTAAGGCTCACTACAATAAAATTATAAATAGATGCTTACCAAGTGGGCAGGCCTCTTCTTGGCTGTTCACCTCTCCTGAACTTTCAGGTCCCTATTCTAGTAACCCCTCTTTGTCTAAGCCTACCTGGGCTGAGATGGGAGGGTCCCACTCCCACATGGGCTCTCTACTCATTCCTGCTTTCCACACAGCAGGAGATCTCTGTACTTTCTTCTCTTACTCTAATAAAGTCTCTCTGAGTCTTATCCTCTGGTCTATGAATTTAATTCTTTAAAGTTATACGACAAGGATCTGGGAATACCCTAAATTTATTGGTGTATTGGTAAGGAATCCCCAAGCCTCTATTACATAATCATATCATAACACTGTCTAGTGTCTTCTTTGCCATTCAGGCTGACACATGTTCACTTCTGACATGTTTTTGAACAACACTGGGGAAGATTGTTTTTGGAAAATATTTATTTTTGAGACAGAGGCAGGTATGTAGATAGAGAGAGAGAGGATGTACCAGGGCCTTCAGCCACTGCTAACCAACTCCAGACACATGTGCCACCTTGTATATCTGGCTTATGTGGGTATTGGGGAATTGAACCTGGCCCTTATGTTTGTAGGAAGCGTCTTAACTGCTAAGCCATCTCTCCAGCCTGGGAAGATGTTTTAGAACTTAGGATGGGGAACGGTGTCTGATGACAGTAACTGTTCCCCTGCCAAAATCTGTGCTTGAGGTCAAAAAGCAAGGTATCATTTTATTTCAACTTCTCAGAATATTGCTGAAAATCTTGAGAGACTGAAACTTCAGTCTACAAAGTTGTTATACCCACAGTCTCATGATCGCGGCCCATAACAGGCAATTTAGTGTTGTGATTCCCACAAGGAAGTGACTCTTGTGTCTTTAGTTGTTCTCATGACAGACCTAACACAGATCAATCACCCGAGCTCCTGACACATTTATAAAGCCCTGTAGGCTCATTTACGGACCAGTGTTAATTTGAAGCTGACTAACACTTGCCATTTGGAAGAATTCTTTGATGTCACTGTAGATTACACATTGGTTCTACATGGGCCTGCCTTTGGCAAGAGCAATGGTGCTCATGTTCATGCTGAAGCTTCTGTAACTGATGCCTATCAGTGGCCACTGCTCCTCTGGAACCTTCCAGAACAGGCATTTCAGAGAGGACAGGAATGATGAGATCATGAGGAGGAAGGGCACAGTTTGGGGCATATTTTAATTTAGAAAGCTTTTTACAGTCATATTGTGATATTTAAACGTTGTCTTGAGAGATGGTTAACATCCTTAACTGTATTTCACTGAGTTAGAATTAATACTACGAATTCAATGCTATAGCAGCAAAATGCTCTTACTTTCTGTCTTCATTTTGCTCAGACTTCTTAAATTTTTTTTTAATACACAGCTCCCCCCAAAAAAACACAACTTCAAAGATTTCAAGTAGATGTTTCTTCAAGTTCTACCTTGTGCTTTCCAGTGTTGACTGTCATCTGCCTGAGCTTCTCTACAGTGTTTCTGTATTCATTCTGATGCCTGGACATCCTCAGCTTAACTATATTTGTTGTTTTGAAACTTCAGCTCACTGCCTGTGTAGCGGCATTGGTTTCTTTGAACAGGTGTCCAATAAGTACCCCAAGTATATGATGGTCATCATTCAGGGACCTAAAACTTCTCTGTGCCTCTTTTCTATGCTCTGGAGTGTGAGGAAAGCTGACTTTTACCTTATCTGTCATCCAACTTTACAACTGTAAGTTGAATAATTCTGCCAAAAAGCATGAATATAAGCATTTTATCAATTGACTTTTGACAATATTAAATGTTATCCACGTCAGCAGTGCTTGATTGCTTATGAGTCTCTAGATCCTGAGGATGAAAGTGAAACTGAAAGAGTTGTAGCATTCCTCAAACATGGGGAGCCATCCTCAAGTGGGGAACAGAAGCTCTGGTACGATTTATGTGGATTTCCTTCAAAATTAATAAGACAAACAACTATGTGTGTTATAAGAGCGTTTCAACTTCATAGCAGCAAGAAGGTTTTGGGTTAAGTGCATTCACCGTGATCTTAGCACAGTTGGGGATGGATGGATTTGCAGAAGGATAGGAAATTAGAACACTAACACCGCTGCTCTTTCTTCCCAAGGCATCTTTTTTTTTTTTTTTTTTTTTTTTTGGTATTTTGAGGTAGTGTCTGACTCTAGCTCAGGCTGACCTGGAATTCACTATGTATTCTCAGGGTGGTCTTGAACTCATGGTGATCCTCCTACCTCTACCTCCCGAGTGCTGGGATTAAAGGCATGTGCCACCATGCCTGGCCAGTAAAGGATAGGACCCTGCACCGCAAGAAGTGAGGTGAGATGGGAGGGACAGCAGAAAGAGAATGACAGCAGGTCACATGGGGGATGCCTTTATGCTGGGGGGAGGTTAGACTTCATGAAACAACTGACCTGGCACACGTTGTGTCCACAGACCCAACCAGAAGGGCACAAGATAAAACAACTGCAATACTGGTTGGATAAAAACAAGAAACTGTTATAATGACATGTGTCTGCAGATGGACTGGGAATGGCAGGGTGAGGTGAGAAGTATACTATAAGCACAAATCAATAAAATTTTAAAGTATATAGACCTAGTAATATTTTAATTATTTAAATAAGGGCAAATAATCTTTTTTTTTTTCTTCAAGGTAGGTCTTGCTCTAGCCCAGGCTGACCTGGAATTCACTATGTAGTCTTAGGGTGGCCTCAAACTCAAATTGACGTTCCTACCTCTGTACCCCAGTGCTGGAAATAAAGGTGTGTACCACCATGCCTGGCTGCAACTAACATTCTTAATAAGAGAAGTTAGAATGGTCTCAGAACTTAATCCAGTTCATAGTAATTTTGCTCACGATGGTAACAATGTTACAGATCCACAAGATTAAGAACTGAGCCTTTATCTATATTGATTATTCCTATAAAAAGTTCCTCTAAGATGTGTATTTTCAGCTTTGTTGCCTTGAATTCTAATAAAAAAAACCCTTACTTTAAGGATATGTATCCCCCCATCTAGATATTCCTACTTGTTCACTTCCATTTTCTGTCATGGACACTGACAATGTGTAACTCTGGCAATATATGAGAAGTCACAATTAATGAGCTACATTTTACATCCACATGGGTTAATGAGAGCGACATTTACTATTATATGTTGATCTTAGTTTGTTAATTTATTTATTTGAGGAAGAGACAGAGAGAAAGAGAGAGAGAGAGAATGGGCGTGTCAGGACTTTCAGCTGCTGCAAATGAACTCCAGACACTTGATCCACCTTGTGCATCTGGCTTATGTGGGTCCTGGGGAATCAAACCTGGGTCCCTTGGCTTTGCAGGCAAGCATCTTAACTGTTAAGCCATCTCTTCAGCCCTGATGTTAGTTTCATGAGGAAGGGTTCTTCAAGTACTGGCCACTATTCTGAAAATGTCTGTGCTCACTGTGAGCTGGGTAGGCTTAGCTGTTTTCATAGTGTAGCATGCATCAAGGGAATGCGTCATAACAAATGGGGGGTAAACTAAACTTAGGACCAGCAGTTTCTTGGTTGCAATAAATCTTGGGTTCAAGAATAATGGCAGTACTACCAGCTGTTTCGAAAAGTATTTAAGGTCCTGAAGGGTGCTCAGCCTCTATAGCAGCAAGGTTATTTGCACAAGGGAACAGGCATAGCCTTTCCATGAGTCACAGCCGAGCAAGTTTTCAAGTTGCAATGTGTAGAATGTCTCAAGTCCAATCAGCAGCCTTGCTGTGATCATGGGATCATCTTTGCAGTGCGGTATGTGTGTGGATGTATGCACTGGTGTAAGCTGTCTTTGTAAAGGCTGTGTACCTGTCTTCTGGATGACCTGAGCTACAAAGCATGACTAGCCAGCTCCCTTGGTTGTGACTGTTTTCAGATGAATAACTGAGGCATGGGGGTGGGTGATCCATGAGTGCCAGTTGTTCAACTCTGCCCTTAGTTCACAGCACAGCTGGGCATGGTAGCACATGCTTGCAATCTCAGTCCTTGGGAAGATGTGCCAGGAGAAGCCCAAAATCCATGCCAGGCTGGTCCTCAAAGAGAGACCCTGTCTCTAAAAGTAACATCGGCACCACCAAGCAAAGCAAAACAGAAACCCTCAGGGAGAACATCAGATCTGAATTTTGTTGTCAGAATGGCTCAGTACTTACTTCTTTTGGCAAATTACTAAATTTATAATTCAATTATGATGGAAATCCAAGGAAATGATAATGTCATAGAATTAAAAAAATATTTTTCTTTGTTTGAGAGAGAGAGAGAGAGAGAGAGGGAAAGAGAAATAGGCGGGGAGGGAGAGAGACAGAGAGGGAGAGAATGAGTGCGCCAGGGCCTCGAGCCACTGCAAATGAACTTCAAATGTGTGTACCCCTTGTGCATATGGCTTATGTGGGTCCTGGGGAATCAAACCTGGGTCCTTTGGCTTTGTAGGCAAGTGCCTTAACCACTAAGCTATTTCTCCAGCCCCATGTCATGGAATTTTTTTTTTTTTTTTTCGAGGTAGGGTCTCACTCTGGCCCAGGCTGACCTGGAATTAACTATGTAGTCTCAGAGTGGCCTTGAACTCACGGGGATCCTCCTTTCCTCTGCCTCCTGAGTGATGCGATAAAGGCGTGTTCCACCACGCCTGGCATGTCATGGAATTTAAGCATTAACCATTCATTCTACTATCAGAAATATACACAAATATATATAAAAAGAATCAAAGCAGTCCCTTTCAGTGAATCTGTAGAAGCAGGCTAAACTTTCATAGTGTCCTAACATTTGAAATCAACCCTATAGTTCATTCAAAAAGAATACCTGTCCTCATGGTCCCAAAGAGGCACCACTTGAGTTAATGGTACTGGGCAGCTTTACTTGGGCAGGCAAAAGTCATACACACACACACTCACACACAGAGGCATGCAGTCAGCAGGGGAGTTATCTCCAAAGTGGTGCCTACAGGATTGCAGCATGTTTCAAGTAAGAGTCCCCATGGTGCAACAATTATGTTTATGATACTAAAAGAAAAAATAGCAAGAGGGAGGAGAGATGTCAAACACATGAGGAAACTAAGAAAGAAGAGGGAATTTACTTACCCAGAAGAATCAAAGGGAGAGACAAGACTAGCTAATTCAACACTTATACATTATTTAAGATAAGAGCCAACTAAATTCCAACAATAACAACAACAAAACTATGTGAAAGAGTAGAGCTCTTATTCCCCTAATGAGATAGAACATTCTTCCTTGTTGCAAAGCAAGTGTAATAAGGGCAAGAGGAACATTTTGAACAGATTCTTAAGTAAATAAGGACACACAGACCTATTATGCTTTTTACTTCTGTACTGTGCAAATTGCATTCTATGTGTATAGCAAGAGATTTAAATAAGCAGCCCTTTCCAATTGTTTTAAGTAAGCACTATTTTTGAGAAATAACTGACCTCAGGGTCTAGTTGTCCTCCCTCAGAATCACCACTACTCCCTCCTCACTGAGCTGCCCTGCTCAATCTCCCACCCCCATTCATTGAGTTCCCCCCTAAATATCTGTACTTCAGTAGCCACTTTGATATGTTATTGCAAATCCATCTTATAACCAGGTGAGAGTTATTTTGAATCCATCTATAAATTCTAGCTGGGAGTCACTACACCCCCGCCCCCATTTCCCATGGCTTAGAGGCCATAGCTCTGTTTTGCTGCTAGGTCTACACCTGTTCAAGCGAGTGCCTCTGGTTTCATCATGCAATCATTTCAAAATAATGATCACTTTGAGGTTTTACAGAATGAAAACGGTTGCCACTCACTGACCGGGAGAAAGGTACATTTGTATTGTGACAAAGTGCTTGTAGATTGGTACCCTCATCTAAATGAGTTCATCTTGGACTCTTAGAAAAGAATAAGAAAATGTGAAAATTACACATATGAACTTGCATAAAACTTTTAAACTGTACTTCCCAGCTCATGTTTATACAAATCTGCATGCTCCAATTAATCTGCCCAACTGCTGGTGTGTGGCTGGACCGCCTTAATCATCTTTACAAGCACAATGTACAATTTGTGGTCTGATTTCTAGCAAGAAAAGTGTACCTAATTTTGGCTCTCCCTATACTTAGACTTATTTTAGAAAATTAGAATTTAACCATAACTTTACACGGTCTTAAAAAGAAAAACTGTTTGCAGCTGCTGAGATGTCACTGACGCTGGAATGCCCTGGGTACCCGAGGAGACATTTTATAGTATTATCCCAATGAATGGCACAAAAAAGACATGGATTTAAAACATCCATCAACACTCATTAAACACAAGGAAAGGAGGGAAGATGGAGATTTCTCAGGATGATTTGACACTATGGCATGCTCTTCTGGTCCACTGTGCCTGGCTGGCAGGACTCTTCTCTTGTATAATAAACAGATGATCAATATAATGTTACATTTGGAACCAGGCAAGTTTTCTTTTCTTTTTTTAAAAATATATTTTATTTATTTAATTGAGAGAGAGAGAGAGAGAGAGAGAGAGAGAGATGGAGAATAGCAAGTTAGGGCTTTCAGCCACTGTAAATGAACTCCAGATGCATGCTCCCCTGTGCATCTGGCTTACATGGGTCCTGGGGAATTGAACCGGGTTCCTTTGGCTTTACAACCCAAGTTTCCTTTTCTTTTATAAGCCCTTGGCTCAAGAGCACAACCTTATGGGAAGTGGCTACTATGTTCACTATTATTTGATGATGAAGTAGCATTTGACTAAAATACTTGTATACTAAATTATCTCATTCAATAAAGCTATCAATAGTTTGCATTGTAACACATTCCAAAATCACATATTGGGATATGATGGCCAAGTGGTTAATGCGATGGACTGTCAAAATCACATTCACATACACACACACCACACAAATATGTCTCTTCCTCTCCTCCTATTCCTCCCTTCCCTCTCCCAGTTAAAAACAAATTATTTGCAATTTAAAATGTCATAAAAATACCAAATTCCAGAAAGCCATGACTATTTAGCAACTTAGTATAGACTTTTTTTTTTTTTTGAGGTAGGGTCTCACTCTAGCCCATGCTGACCTGGAACTCACTCTGTAGTCACAGGTTAGCCACAAACTCACAGCAATCCTCCTGTGTGCTAGAATTGAAGGTGTGTGCTACCATGCGTGGCTCCTAAAGAATATTTTCAAGCAAGAACAAAAATACTGAAGTAGGAATGGCAATTTAGTGGGAATGAACAGGCAGTATTGAGTTGTACAACTGCGAACTATGTTGCCTTGGGATTTTCTTACTGATCTAATGGAACAAATCCAGTCTGGAGCAGTCACATCCTCTCCTAGTTTGTTTTGGCTACACCACTGTCTTTTTACAGTACTGTGTATTTTATCATAATTTTGCTTATAAATTTTGGCAGGTGAGAATTAATTTTATTTTGGGATTTTTTTTTTTATCATCTCTTTGAATAACTGGAAACCCTTGAAAAACCAGAGTTGGTAATTACTGACCTCCTGAAAGAAAACAGACTCCTCTCTCTTAAGTGGGTTGGTTATGGTCCATGACTACTCTGAGAGAGGACTCTCTTTGGAAGGAAAGAGTCTACCTCTGGTCATGCTCTGCTAGTACACACTGAAAGTGTCTGCCTCCAAGAAGGAAGCCTCCTGGGGACGTGCAAGTCATTTTTATGAGGAGGAGGGCTCCATGCCTGTGTTGTGTAGGCCAATTCTTCCCGTGCCTAAGATCTTTGTGAGGACAAGGGATGGACTACATGGGTCTATGTTCTAAGGAAGGGACCAGCTCAGGGCCTGACACACAGTCAGGTGCTAGTGGATGAGGGATGAACTGATGCAAGTTACTCCACTGAGTTTAGACCACTGGGGTTTTGAAAACATATAGTTCTGTCCAAGTTGTTAAGATTCACATGTCACTGTGGCACCGTAGCTCTTGGTTTCTGTGCCTGGTCCTTGAATGTGTAGGAATATAGTCTTCTATGTGAACCTTTATAAGTCTGACACAAATATCTATGTTAAATCTTGTTACACTTTTACTTTCAAAAGAGCTGTAAGAGTGTTCTGGAAGGGAATGGACTGAAGATGTTCAGTGGTGCGCTCAGATGTGCACGCTATGAATTAGTAGCAATTCAATGAAGTAGGAAAATACTAGAATAAGGACCTGAAGTTGCCAGGGCTGACCCTGACACATATGACCTTTAGTGAGGTCCAAAGACTTTCTGGGCCCTTTTCCTCACTTGTCTGTGAGAATGTTGTCATCTTACATGATTTCTAAGGCCTTTCTTAACCCTTGTGTTTTAAATATTTATTACTGTTTATGTTTACAATCAAATATGAGTCCTAGTGTGTGATTTCTAAACAAAAAGGACTCTAAAAAAAGTGCCTGGGGGGGTTGGCTGGAGAGATGGCTTAGTGGTTAAGCGCTTGCCTGTGAAGCCTAAGGACCCTGGTTCGAGGCTTGATTCCCCAGGACCCATGTAAGCCAGATGCACAAAGTGGTGCATGCATCTGGAGTTCGTTTGCAGTGGCTGGAGGCCCTGGCATGCTCATTTCCCCCACCCCACCTCTTTGTCTGTCACTCTCAAATAAATAAATAAATAAATAATAAACAAAAAAATTTTTTTAAAAAGTGCCTGGTGTTAGAGAAATAGCTCAGTTAAAGATGCTTGCTTGCAAAGTTTGATAGCCTGAGTTTGATTCCTCACCACCCATGTAAAGCCAGATGCACAACAATGGTATGTACTTCTGGAGTTTGTTGACAGTGGCAGGAGGCCCTAGTGCACCCAATCTCTCTTTGTCAAAGAAATAAATAAAAATACTTTAAAAAGATGCCTCTGTCTACTCAAAAGGACTGATGATATCTCAGTTACAGTGTACATTAGATCCAATAGAAAAATGCACCACACTTACTACAACTCATTACTACTCCCTACTTTCATCTAGAGTGCTAAAATCAACCTGGGAGGAACACATGGCAATTATCACCTTGTAGTTGTGTAACCATCTCCACTGTCAGGCTAAAGCCACAGCGTGTCTACTCACTGGAGATAAAATCCTTTCAACATGAGCACTGGAGAATCCCTAAGCCTTCTGAATCCATATGCGAAAGTTTATATATGTGCAAAGTTGTATAGGAGAAAGTTCATGGCTGTGATTAATATTTAATTCAAGACTTTAGGAACCTTAGCCTAAATCTTGGTCTAGTGTCATGAATTGCTGTGGCATGCTCTAAGAATCAGCAATCAGTTGTAGATGGATTCCTAGTTCTGCCATGCAGTGGCTCTTTGACTTTAAGTGGGCTCAATCTCTCATATGATTAAAATAAAATATGAGCATCTATCTATAAAATAGCTATACGGCTTAATGAAAGGTATGCACAGAATTAATGAATATAAAGTCACTGGCCCCCAAATCATAAATTACTTAATAAACAAGTATATTTTTTGTTTTAGTAAATGAGCTTAATCATAATTTTAATTTACCTAAATCTTCAAGAATGTTCACTGCTGATCATTAAACCAATGTTTGGTAGTGGAACAAATTCTTTTTCAAAAGCTTTAGAGACAAGTCTTTTGTGCAAGTATATAATAAAATATGTAGTTTGTCTAGTAGGATTCCCAGTATAGTAGTTAATTAAATTATATAAGTGATTTAGCCATTGGTTTAACACTGTCTACTGGCTTGGGTTTACAGAGAATATCTCATTTCACATGATTTCTCCACTGGTCTTGGTGAGTACTGAGAAGTTCTAATCCAATTGTACTTGTTGGCATGAAGTCACTGAGACTGAATGAGGGCTGCATACAATGACTGTGGTGATCCCTTCTAATTCTAGACCCTACCATGCCCTCCCCTGTGAAGAAAAGGGAAAGCCCCTTGAAAAGGTACCAAAATCTGGGTGTGTGTGGGGGGGTGCAAGTCAGTGGAGGAATGCTTGTGTAGTATGTACAAGATCCTCGGTTTGATCCCCAGTTCTTCAGGGAATATAAAAACAAAATTTAAAAAGAAAGCTCTCAAAAATCCATTGTAATACCCAACCAACCACTGGCCCAGCATGGCATGCAGCCCTCCCATGGTAGAGTGCTTCTATGTGCAGGAGACCAATTTACTCTCTACTTGGCATCTTTCTTCTTTTTTTGTTTTTGGAGCAAGCCAAATCAACTGGCCTATTTTTTTTTTTTTTTTTTGAGACAGTGAGAGTGAGAAAGAATTGGCACGCCAGGGCCTCCAGCCACTGCAATCAAACTCCAGACACATGCGCCACCTTGTGCATATGTGCAACCTTGCATTCTTGCGTTACTTTGTGTGTCTGGCTTATGTGGGACCTGGAGAGTTGAACATGGGTTCTTAGGCTTCACAGGCAAGCACCTTAACCTCTAAGCCATCTCTCAAGCCCTCTAATTGGAGTGTTTCTGAGGACACATGATTGAGAGCTCTCAGACACTAATAACGTGCTTGAACTTTTGAAGATGGGAAGGGGAACATATCCTATTCCACAGGACCATACCATGGAGAAGTCTGGCTGACACACTCAGGAAAGGAGTTTATTGTACTAGGCCATCTTCAGATGACTACATCCACAAGAACTGGAGGTACTGATGGGGCTGGCCATCTTCTTAAACCTCCAGAACATCCTCCTCTACAGATCTTAAAGACCTAAGTTAAGGTCCAACCAATAGACTCCAGAATTGCAATTTCTTTTTCCCATCACACCAATAGTTCCCCAAACATGAGTGTGAGAACTGGTTGGGGAGCCTGATAAAGTGTGTGTCTCTAGGACTCAGCTATGGTTGGGTCTAGCAGGTGTGTATGTGGGGGAGGGGCACTTCAGGAATCTATGTTTTCACCAGCTATTTCCACTAAGGCTAAGGTGCAGCCAGGGTGGGGAAGCAAAGGGTTGCCCCTTTGGGCAAGAGTCTGTCTGGGGAGGAAGAGAAACAGGCTTGTGAAATGGCTTTTGTGGAGGGAAAGTAGTGTGTTTGTAAGAGAATAAGCCAATTGCCCCAGCTACAAGAGAGGGTGAGCAAGGGTATAGGGAGGAGGGCTGGAGATGCAACAAACAACCCCCCCCCAAAAAAACCAGACATCAAGCAGGTTCATTATTTGGCATACTAATCATTAGAGGTACACATCGTTTGATATGGGATTCTTGGGAGTCATGGGTTGAGAAAGATCCTGATATAGGGCGCTGTGGCACACAGCTATAGGGTGCACATGCCAAATTTAAATGTAGAAATCTATTATGAAATGACAACATATGCTGTATTGAATATTCTATCAAGCAAAGCTTTGTGTAAGTGAACGTAAGACAAAAATATGATGAAAAGTAAAATTTAATTATTTCCCCCCCAATTTTACTTGGCCCCTATAACTCTGTTTTTAATTATAGCTTCATGACTTTTACCTGAATTCCTCAAGTGCAAATACTTTCTTTTAAATTTATTCTCATCATATCTTTAGTACAATGCAGAAAAGGAATCTTAAATATTTATTTCAGCATTTTATATTTTTATTGGTTTTGTAAACCACTGAAATTGCAGGGTGTACTTCGAGTGAGTTGGTTCCATATGCAGTAAATCAACTGAAGAACAGACTAGAGTGTACACATTTGCAAAGTGAACCACGGCCCCTAGATAGAGCTTCTTCCCTCCCTTCCTCCCTTCCTGAAAACCTGCCAACATCCAAACAAACTGCAAAATTTCATGCTAGAGAGATGTGTACTATCTTCCAAAATAAATATGTACAAATTAAACCCAGAGAACCTGAAGGAGTTATTGATTAATTCTAAGAAACACTTCATGACCAAGTCTCACAGGCCTTGGGATAAATGACAGGAGAGGCATAAAAACAATTGCTGAGAATATGAACAGGAAAGGGAGATGTTCAAGTGTTTAAAGGCAAAACTGGAGAAAGCGTTGATAGCAGAGGGTAAAAGGCATGCAACTATAGAAGAGGGGTTTTATGCAATGTCACATGAGAGAAAGTAGAGCCTCACCCGTTCCCCAGGTCTCAGGATCCCAAGGTAGGCCCACGCTTCTCACTCTTTCCTGACTTCTTAGGCCAACATTATTCTGCTCAGAGCTATTCAGAATCAGAGTTTTACTCTTGTCGTCAACATTATTTGGTATTCAGAATCAGGTACCTGAATGTACAGAATACTACATTCTCTCCAGAAAGGATGAAACCACTCTAAAATCAAGTAATGAAAGACACAAGGGATCACCCCAGCACCTAAGGATTCTAATCCCAAATCTAGCTCTTCACTATAGCCAAGTATCAGCCGTATCTACTGGTCATCATAAAGCTCACGGTGTCGAGCAGAGCTTGGCACACAGTAGTTGCACATTAAATGTTTTCCAAATTTTTATGCACTGTCTGAGTGGCTCGCTGTGTGTGGCTTCCATAGCCAAATATCTGACAACCTTAACATATAAAACAGACTTCTGATGAACAAGGGAGGCTGGTACTGGGGAATGATCATTGCTTTTGGAACTAAAAATCAACTAAGAGCAACTCTGAAAGGGCTTGAACACTTACTGAAGGAAGGATGGAAGGAAGGGAGTTTGGTAACAATAAAGCTGTAGGGACTTATTTAGAAACAGAACATTATAAAAGTGCTGAGTATATATATTTCCTTTTTGCCTGTCATGAACCTAGAATGAAAGTGTTTTTACTCTATTTACATAGGACTCAGCCTAGGGTACTGACTGATCTATCAAATACATATTCAGCACACCAAATACTATTAAAAATGTGCCCATCAATAAGATAATGATGATCTCTGCTGGTATTTTTTCCTGGTAAATATCAGAATCTGAATATTTTTAAAAGAACTACAATGTCAAAATAAAAAGTGTAGCATCAAAAATATTGAGACAGGGAAATAAAAATATCATTCTAGGCAGTGGCTTTTGAAATTTGAAGTTTATAAATGTAATAGGTAATTTAAAACTCCTCATCAGTGACAGTAAACTGGCAAAGCCCCTTGCTCAGGCTTTAGACGAGGCACAACATGGCTCTCACATTTAGACTTCATCTAAAGGCAGGAACGAAAAGCGATCACCATGTTGGGAGTGATTGACAACCACTTTTAATATAATTAAAACGAGCTCATTTTATCCTTCTTTTATTCAGGAAGAGAATTATTTCACCCCAAGACTTGCTGTCTTTTCCTTCTTCAAATCTGCACTCTGGGCCAGTATTCTATAACTGTCACGTGAAATGAGCTTACTTAACTGAACATGAACATTGCAGAAACAATGAACTGGCAGAAAAACCAATCTTTTTTAACATGAGGAATAATTTTAAATGACCTTGTACCGGCATAGGATTAGGATGCTGACACTGAGTTTAAAGCCAAAACTTGGAAATATTGTTTCAAGAAGTCGCAGGGCTGGGGATACAGCTTAGTCGATAAAGTGTCATCTAGCACACATGAGACCCTGGGTGTGATCCCAGCACCACAGAAACTGAGTGCTATGGAAGCCCTGGAGAGGTGAGACTCAGGAGTTCTAGGTCATCCTTGATTAAGTAGCAAGTGTGAATTCAGTCTGGGACACAGGAGACTCTGTCAGCGGGGGAAAGAAAAGGCACCACTATTCCCTGCCCACAGAGAGGAACTAGAAAAAAAAAAAAAAAGAAAAGAACAGGACTACTCCCCTCTCAGAGGATTCAGCCCATTCCCCACAACCAGGTCTGTCATTAGCACGGCTGCTCCAGAGTCTATCCTACATACATGGGGAGGCACGGATGTCCCTGGCAGATCCTAAACTGTGAGGTGAGATTGAGGAGCACCCTGCAGTCATAAGCTGGTTCACCATAAGCTGAATGAAAAAAAAAAAAAAACATTTTTTAGGAATATTGTATTCTATCTGTCTTGTTGGAAGTTTAATGGTTTATTTCTAGAGAATCAGTGTATTTGAAGAAGTGAAAGAATGTTTTAAAGTACCATATAAGACATATAGTTAGGAATAAAAGAAATCAAATTACTAGAAGTGTTTAATACTCCTTTTGTAAAAATATAGGTCAATAGTAAATGGACAGAATTGCTCTAATCCGCTGAATATAAATGAGTGAAAAAATGAATAAAACATAGAACATAAAACAAATAAGTAAACATAGATAGAGACCAAAGGGAAATATAAACTCCTATATAAAAATGAAAATCATGTATAAGTATAGTTTCTACAAATACCAATATATCATGTTTATAAATTAAAAAAAAACACAGATAAAATGCTTCTCAGCATACATTTATTTATTTATTTATTTATTTATTTATTTGTGTGTTTGTGTATCTATTCCATGGCATGGAGTGGAAGTCAGAGGACAATTTTGACGTGTCTGTGTTCTACCTTCTTTAGGACAGGATCTCGCACTGCTGCAAAAAAAAAAACTGCCCAGTTGCAAAGAAACATCAGACCAGTGGTCCTCCTGGCAGCTGTGGATCCTCCTGGCTCCACCTCCCATCGGCAAAGGCACTTTGCGATCATAATACATATACCTCTTTGTATCTTGATTTATGTGGGTGTTGGGGATTTGAACCTGGGCTGGCAGGCTTTGCAATCAAGTGCTGTTAACTGTTGAGCCTCTGACCAGCTCTCATGGTACATTTTATGTCCTGTCTCTTTGGAAATCTGGTGGTAGATGGAATGAGATGAATCTGCACGCTATACCCTATTGCTACTGGTCCAAGACTTTGGTAAAATAACACTTAGCTTTTTGCTTTAAAACAAAGATATATCAAAACTCTTGAGTTGGAAGGTTAAGCGTACACTTTGTGTAGTTGATAAATGTAGGTCTAATCTAATCAGGGCCTGCCACAGACACTGATGTCCTGACCCAGGCTTCTGGTCTCCACACGGGTGAGATCTAACCAAGATGTAGGCTCAAGGCCTTTGACCTTCTGGAGACCTTGTCCATGCAGGCCGAGAGCTCTGCTTAATAGCTGGGAAACGTGGAGTTCAAATCAGGACCATGTGCGCTTTGCTAAACACATGGCTTTGAAATTAAAATGCAACATGATCGAGTGCTTCAGGATATTTTAACAACTAGAAGAGAGATTGTAGCTAGATAAAGCTGGGCTTTCGGGTCACTTTTGCTCATTCATGTTTCTTACTGCTTCTTTGGGCTAGACAAATTTAATTTTATTGTATTTCTTAAGAATTTGCTAGAAAAACAAAAGTTTGGTAAGTTATTTCATGGGTGATTGATCTTAGGGAAATAGGGATGTTGTAGGTTTCTCTGAGACATGTGTCACCTATTAGATAGTTAGCTTTTTCTATTTCCAACTGAGCCAAACCAAATTAATTAGAAAGTGGCTTGAATTACAAGCTAAATACAATAAAAGTAATAAAAACAGAAAATGACACTTAGGTCATCAATAATATTCTTGAGATAATTTGGCATTGAATTTTCTTACTTTTTTATGATAAAGAGCTTTACAAATTGTCAGAATAACATTTTCACCACCTATAGTCATATATTTATAACTGATGTGAGTGGGTCAGGCTCATTTTCTTTTTCTCTTTGTTTCTGCACTGGAGTGTGGGATGGTTTAGGTTAGTATGCACTTGAGCAAACCCACAGATTACACACTTCTTGTATGAGCAGCTATTCTACCAACAGGAATCAAGATCCAAGCAGAAGCAGAACCTCAGATAAAACTAAGTATTGGTTCAATAGCATCTTCGTGCCTTCTGGTTTTCTGGTTTTTAAAAATATTTTTATTTATTTTCATGCATGTATGTGTGCCAGGACCTCTTGCTACTGCTGCAAATGAATACCACATGCCTGCACCACTTTTGTTTTCTATCTTGCTTTATGTAGGTGCTGGGGAGCAGAACCCCAGGCTGGCAGGCTTTACAAAGAAACACCCCTAACTGTGCCATCTCCCCAGCCCTACCCCACAAAATATGATCACTTTTGTAAAATTTCCCTCCTTTATTAAGAAAAACTTTCAAAAAGTTTGCTTTTTCATTTTTGACATGTAATCGTACCCACCCCTCTTTCTACCCTTCCTCACCTCCACGTTACTTTCATGCTTTTGTTTTGCAACTGGGTTGCTTGCATGATCATCGGAGAATGTGGTGGTTTGAAGGGGAATGTTCCCCATTGTGGGGATAGACCTGGAGGCTGCTTAGTTCATCCACTCTGTGCTCAGAGCTGCCAAACTTTTCTCCACAAATAATGAAGCTTACCCTGAAATCTGTAAGCCTGAAATAAATTCTTTCCTTCCATAAGCTGCTTCTGTTTGTGTGTGTGTGTGTGTGGGGGGGTTTCAACAATGGGAATGTAACTGCTCCAGAGGTTATTTACCAGTGACCACACTATTGGTGAACATGAGTCCACTGTCCCAGCAACAATGGTTGCCATTAGCTACTCTGGGAGGGGTGGGGCTCCGTGATGAAATGCTGACAGGCCCAATCTCATGTAGCAAACCACAGCTGCTGTGAATGTATGGGTGTAAAGCCATGTCCTATCCCAAAGACAGCATTTCACACTCCTCCTCTCTATCCTCCTGCTCTTACAGTCTTTCTAACCCTTCTTTTGTGATGCTCTCTGAGCCTTAGGGTAGGTGGTTGAGATGTCCTGTTTAGGGCTGTGCACACAGTAGTTGCTTATTTTCAAGTACACATCTCTGTACTAACCTCTGCCCAATGTAGAATGGAGTTTCTGTAAACAGGTTATAAGCAGCACTACTCTATGGAAACAAATATAAATATCTAGAAGGCAGATTAACATACTGCCCATTTAGCACAGTCATAGTAATAGGTTACCAAAAGAAAACTTTTTATGGTAAATGAAAATCAAATTCAATTTATTTTAGAATGCTTGAGACCCATGGAGATCAATGTCGTGGGTTACTTTAAACAGTTTTGTATAAGAATGATTCATGGTGCCAGGACTTTGCATCCAAGTAGCTTAAGTTGTTAAATAGAAAACCAACAAAACAAAAAAACCAGAGAAGGTAGAAAAAAACATTTTACAGTAGAGTTCCAGTTTTAACCCTTGGGGAAAACAAATGGAGGAAGGCAAGGAATGGCCTACTTAAAGTTAAATTCTATGGCTCTAGTCTCCTTATTTGTGATTCCTGTGTCCCTAATGCACACAACTTGGTCAGATGCAGGTAGATTCCAGGTCCCAGACCCTGGGGAAAAACTTCTCAGAGTCCTTGCTGCCTGGCAGCCACAGGTAGAAATCAGTTAGCACTCTTTCCCTAGTGTTACTTGCAGGACCTTTCAGGCCAACCTGCACTTTTCTTTAAAAAAAAAAAAAAAAAAAAAAAAAAAAAAAAAGTATTTTATTTTTATCTATTTATGAAAGGACAGAGAGAGAGAGAGAGAGAGAGAGAGTGAGAGAGAATGGGTGCCAGGGCCTCCAATCTCTGCCAATGAACTCCAGATCAAGTGCTACCTCATGTATCTGGCTTACGTGGGTCCTGGGGAATCAAACTGAGGTCCTTTGGCTTTGAGACAAGTGCCTTAACCGCTAAGCCATCTCTCTAGCCCAACCTGCACTTCTGCCATGGTGAAAGTGGCTCTTAGAGATAGCAGGGATGCCAGAGTTCTTATATAAGCTCAGTATAGCAACTGGGATTATAGGAACTGGCCTGGGTTTACTCTGGCAGGACAGCATGCAAGGCTTAGTTGCTTAGAAGATTGTAAGGCCAGAACTTTTACTGAAACCTTTTGACAAGTTTCTTTAGAGGGAAAAGCCCATGCCGTGTTAAGGCTTACAAATCTGAAGATCCTGATTCTCTAAAAATTCTTTTTCACCACTTTCCCATGACATTTCATCAACCAAACACTAATATCCTATGCCATGGGGGCGGGGTGGGGAGACAAGATGCAATTCTCTCAGCTTGTCAGTCCTTTAACATGCACTTGTTTGGTTTTGCTTCACATAGTCTCTTTAGGCCTGGACTTCATCCCTTGTGCTGAGTTTCATCATCTTCCCTGGCTTTACATGAGAATGTGATGAGCCAAGCCCACATCGAGAGCTGTGAGGACCCACATAGGAGCTACTTGCAACCTGCACCACTATAGTCAAAACACTGTTACTGCAAAGAATTCCATCTGCTCTTGGGACAGTAATACCTTTTGGGTTCTATAGGTTTTTCTTTCGTACCCCAGAATCGAACTGTCTTTAAAGCATGTCTTTGCTTCTGTGATACAATCTTTTCAGATTTTAGAGTCCTTAATTAAGCAGATGTGAACAGAGCAGGGTGCTCATAGGATTTAGGGAGAGGACTGGCAAAGGCCAGACTCCGAGAGTGAAGCTAGAGGAAGCAGCACACTCTACCCCTGTGTGCCCTCAACACCTCAACATGCATTTACCCAAGTGTCACTGCACCAGGCTCAGGGTCAGGCCTGGTGCTGCCATGGTACACAGGACTGAGCTGACTCCTGCAAAGATGAGTGCCACCGCCTGTTAGGATCATTCAAACCATGAGATGGCTGGAGACCAGATGGTTCCTGGGGTGAAGCTATTGCTCTGGATCAGGGGCAGGTCCTAAGGGCATTGAATAGTAGTATAAAGAAACCACAGGTCCACTATCTTTTATCTGAAACCCACAGGCCAGATGGCTTTGAGAATGCCCTTTAGCAGAGTGCATGATGCTGTGCCTACGGTGGGGAAGCAAGCAGCATTATGTCATCAAGCATCCCCATGTCACCCAAGTGAAACACAGGTCCAAGAAGAAGTCAGTCAGGTCTCTAAATAGTACCATGAGTTCTGGTTGGGTTTTATTGCCAAATATGCTTAAGAAGTGTTTTCAGAGCTCTTGGGCATTTCCAAAATGCAGATAAAGTACAAAGTACGTGTTCCTTTTGAAAGTCTATGTATGGATTTACAAAAAGAGGCACAAAAGGGGGTCCCCAATTCTATCCCTGAAACAAGTACTTCTAGAGAGTTGAACGATTTCTTTAAAAAAAAATGTTCATGACAGGCCTTCTGAAATTAGCCAGCGACTTTGAGTTTGTCTTGTACAAGTTTGTCTCTTAAGTGACCAATGGAAAAATGATGGGAAGCTGAGGTCAGGCTGGTCCCTGGAGACCCTTCCCAGCTCTGCCAGCTTGAAGCTTGACTGACAGCAATGGGTCAGCTTCTATGGCTATGGTTGCCAGCCCTGGCAGTGCCCTGGAATCAGCTGGAAAACTTTACACATCCACTCCCAGGTCACAAACTGAGCCACACAAATCAGAATCTCTGAGGGTCGGACCAGACATCAATGTGCCTGTCTATACGTGTGTGTGTGTGTGTGTGTGTGTGTGTGTGTGAACTGTTATTTTATTTTACAATCGCAGTATGAAATACCAAGCAAACATCTCATCACTGAAAGCCATAAGTTTCAAGTTTCTTCCCAGTGCTTACTCTTGACCTCATCACTGCTTACAAGCCACAGACAACAGTTATCCAACTGAGCTGCTCACTGGCACACCTTAGAAAATCCACCCCAGCGCTGGTGCTGGAGTGCACCTCAGGGAGGCTGAAGTGTGGAGTCTGGGGCCCAGTGGGCATGGGGATTCCACGGCTGCCTGCCAGATGATTCTGATGTGCAGCAGCCTGAGAAGCAATGCTCTGGTGACTAGATCATTCCTAACGAACCCGCTCAGAGCTGCTAGAGGCCAAATGCATAGACCAAGACCATGAAAAACCATGAGAACAACACAACATGGCCCTCTTTCTCCTCATTCTCCCTCCCTAATGCTTTTGCTCTCCTCCGTCTTAGCTGTTTTTTTTTTTTTCCTGATCAAATCACAGTTGCTTCTATAGATATCAGAAGCTCAAGTTCCATCTACTAAGGTCACCATTTTTCTGATTTTTCTGCTATTCATTCCCATTCCAGGAAAAAAGTTTTCTTTTTAAAATTAATATTTTTATTAGCTTGCAAATAAGTTTCATTATGTCATTTTCAAACAAATTTTGTTTTTTTTTCTCTTCCCTTCGCCCAGCTTCCTTTCTGCTTTTACACTTCATGTATTCTTTTTTACTTATCCCCTTCTCATCCCACTTGTCCTCTTCTCATGGTCTCTTCTCTTGAATCATAGCCCATACTAAGTTTCAACCCCCTATTTATATACATATATACATTAAAAGTTAGGATTTACATATGAGAGAGAACATGTGATTTCTGTCTTTTTAGACTTCGTTTACCTTACTTGGTATAATTTTTCCCTAATTCCATCAATTTTCTCCAAAATTTTATAATTTCATTCTTCAATTCTAATTAAAACTCTATTTTTATATGTACCACACTTTCACTATGCAGTCTTTAGTTGATGGACCTTTAGGATGATTCCATTTCCTAGTGATTGTGAACAGAGCAGTGATAAACATGGATGTGCAAGTGTCTCTGTCTTAGGATAGCGAGTCCTTTGAGAATATGCCTAGGAGTGTTTAGCTGGGTCATGTGGTAGTTCAAGTTTTAGCTTTTTGAGAACCCTTCACACCTGTTTCCACGGTGGCTGAACCAGGGTGCATTCTTACCAACAGTGAATTATGATTTGCCTTTCCCTCATTCTCACCAGCATTCACTGTCATTAGTGTTCCTCATGGCAGCCAGTCTGACTGGGGTGAGATGAAATCTCAAAGTGGTTTTAAACATTTCCCTGATGGGTAAGGATGTTCAATATTTAAAAAAATAATGTTAGTCATTTGTGTTTCTTTTGAGAACTGTCCATTTCATTAACCCACTTATTTTTTAGAAATATCTTTTTATTTATGTGCGAGGAGAGAGAGATGGAGGGAGAGAATGGGTGAGCCCAGGGCCTCTTGCCACTGCAAACAAACTCCAGATGCATGCACCACTTTGCACATCTGACATTCTGTGGTTCAGGGCAATTGAACCCTGGCCATCAGGCTTTGTAAACAAGTGCCTTTAACTGCTGAGTCATCTCTTCAGCCCATTCGCTTGACTTGGAGTTTTGTTTTGTAGGTTTTGCAGTTCTTTATACATTCTAATTGTTAACTCCCTGTCAATGGAATAGCTGGCATTGGCTTTTGTCCCATTCTGCAGGCTTCCTGGTCACTCTGTGGATAGTTTCCTTTGCTTCATTTCATGTAATCCTATTTGTTGATTCTTAGAAATTTCCTGTGCTAATGGATCCTCTTCAGAAGTTCTTACCTATATCTATAACTTTGCATTGCCTATGTTTTCTTCTAGTGTTTCTAGCATTTCTGGCTTTACAAAAAGTTCTTTGTTCCAGTATAAATTGATCTTTGCGTGTGGCAAGGAATGTGGGTCCATTTCATTCTTATATAGTCTGATGTCTAGTTTTGTCAGCACTATTTCTTGACTAGGCTTTCCCTTTTCCAGTGTATGTTTCTGATGCTTTTGTTGAAAATTAGGTGACTATATCTGTGTGGATTTATTTCTTGGTCCTCTATTCTATTCCATTGGCATATGTGTCTGTTTTTGTGCCAATACCATGCTGCCTTTGTCACTACGGCTCTGTGATAGATCAGTAAATGTGATTCCTTCAGCAGTGTTCTTTCTATTTAGATTTACTTTGGCTGTGTGTCATTGGGACTTTGATGGGAACTGCACTGAATCTGTAAGTTACTGTTGGTAAACAGCCATTTTCTCAGTATTGATTCTGCCAGTGCAGGAACATGGAAGGTCTCTTTAATGTCTGGTGTATTCTTTTATATCTTCTTTTCAGTGTCTTAAAGTTTTCCTCCTAAAGGTCTTTCACATCATTTTCTCAATATTGATTCTGCCAGTGCAAGAGCATGGAAAGTTTCTCCCATATCTGGTGTATTCTTTTATATCTTCTTTTCAGTATCTTACAGTTTTTATCTTTCACATCATTGGTGAGGCTTATTCCTAGGTACTTTATTTTTGGGGAAATATTGTGAATGGGATAATTTTCCTGATTTTTTTCTCAGTAAATACTTTGTTGGAATCTATAAGTGCTCTTGATTTTTTGTGTGTGTGTTGATTTTATATCCTGCAATGTTACTGCAAGTGTTTAGTAAATCTATGAGTTTTCTCATAGAATCTTTGGGGTCACTTAAATTTAGATTCATACCATACATATTCAAACAGGGATAATTTTATTTCTTCCTTTCTAATTTTTATCCCCTTTATGTCTTTTTCTTCTCTTATTGCACATACCACACACACTGCTGGTTTTATTTTTTTTTGGAGATTGCTGACTGATGTATTACCCCAGGAGGTAATACATATGAAATGCTAAGCAAATGCACACTGGATGAGGCTATACATTTTTGGTCAGCAGAAATGAAGAGGACACTTACTCAGGCTGATCCCTCCTGCTGTTCCCAGAAGGCCTAGGGATAACCCTTACCTATGCCTGCATACAGCCCCTTATCTCTCTCTCTGTACATGGTTTTTCATGACAGAATGCAGACCAGTCACCTCTAATTTACTTTATAGATGGATATAGATTAGAACTGAGGCAGGCTGGAGAAATGACTTAGCAGTTAAGGCATTTGTCTGTGAAGTCTAA
This sequence comes from Orientallactaga sibirica, assembly GCA_036365145.1. Lineage (NCBI taxonomy): Eukaryota > Metazoa > Chordata > Mammalia > Rodentia > Dipodidae > Orientallactaga > Orientallactaga sibirica. The sequence continues at coordinate 36,906,805 of JAEOAD010000006.1, read as the reverse complement.
GAACCCTGGTTCAATTTCCCAGAACCCACATAAACTAGATGCACATGATGGTGCATACTTCTGGAGTTCATTTGCCGTGGCTAGAGGCCCTGGTGCACCCATTCTTTCTCTTTTCTATCACAAATAATTGAAAACATAATAATCAAAAAGAACTGAGGTAAAAATGTCTCCATTGGTAGTCAGAGGTCCACAGCTGCATCCGAAGGTTTTCCTAGCAAAGTCCCTTGCCCCAGACAATGGGTTCTATCTTTTTGATGCTTTATTCTTGCCTCTCTGCTTTTCCAGCTTTCAGCCAAAGCTCGAGCCCTGCTTGTTCTGTCTCCCCAGGGCTCAGCCATTCTTCCATGGGATCACCAGGGCAGGGCTACAGTTCACATACCACTCTCATGGTGAGTTGAATGCAGCAACAAATGCTCTTGTAGCAGTTTCTAGCACACAGTCCTGGAGACTGGGAGAAGGGGTGGGGTCGGGGTGGGGGACAGCAGCTTGCTGTACCTCAGCTTTGGCTGCCCAAGTAAGAGTTCTCTTTCATCAGGGTCCAGCGCAGGTGGACAGAGGCTAGTGGTCGGCTGTGGACAACTACATTTGGGAACAAGAATCCTCTAGCAGCTGTAGTCTGGCTCAACTTCTCCACATAGTTCGGGAAGCAGGCCTGCTGAAGAAGGATCTAAGTGTTGATGCTGCATTTTAGTTTGATTTCTGTATCCATAATGTAAGACAAGCCAGAGAAGTGTGGCTAAAGCAGCAGCTAAATGGGTGCAAAGACATGGAGCAAGGCCATGCCTCCTAACACAGAGTCAGTCCACTGGTTCCTTCCCCGTGCTACATAGCCACACTCAACTCAGGAGCAACAGGATTTTAAAGTTATGTTCCTCATGAAACTGGCTATACTCCTCTGACTGCCCATGAAATTCAAAATCCTTTTGGATGTGGGGCTCGGGGTGAGGTGGGAGGCAGCATGGGCAGGTGATAGGAGCTGAGCCACATACTGGAACTTCCAGGTGTGTAGGATTATAAAGGACTTGCTCTTCCTTTAGGTGGTTTCCTACAGAGAAGCTTTATCAGTAACTTCATTTCCCAGGCCTTCCCAATTCTGAATCATGATCATTTACAATTGCTTCTTGGTACAGGGCAAATCAGAGGTCCTTCCTCAGCTGCTTCTTCCACATGGGTCCACAGTGCTCTGGATCCTGTCATCTGTATCATTGCTGCAGTAACCCATGTGACCTGCAGGCTCACTGCACACAGTTCCTGTCACTGCAGGGCACCTGGATGGGGTATTGCCCGAGAGAGCAAAGTTCTTGTTGCTGAGTTTATGGGCAGGGAAGTCCTGAAGGGTGAAGGTCCAATTTCCTTGTGTGATAATTTCCAGGTGGCTTTGCCTCAGTGACTCGAGCAGGTGGGGAGATGAGGCCCACCTGCTTCTCTGTTTGCACAATGACTAAGACATTTATAAACACACAGTAAACATTTAACTGTGTCAACTTTCAAACTAGGCCTTTCATAACCACAGCTCAACAGACTTGACATTCCTGGATGAATCTGTAGAGAAGCTTCCATGACAGGGGGTAGGGCTGCAAATTCTGCAGACAAATCCAGTCTTTCCCATAGGCCATAATGGCTGAACCTTGCTATGCTGGTCTGACACACCAGCCCAACACATTATTACACAGGGAACACAAGAGGAAGGAACAATGTTATTCCAGGAGTGCCATGAAAACAGTTTCTTTAAATGAATATTACAAAGAAAAATTTTGTCACAAAGTCACACTGCTGTGAGGCAAATGCAGGTGCTGTAGCTTCATGTCTTTATCACAGAACAGAGTTCAGAATGACAAAGAAACCAACCAACCACCCAAACAACAACAACAAAAATAAACCCAGAAATCCAAGAAGAAAAACAGAAAGGGTGACTGGGGCTTAGCCCATGGGGGACTTCTAGATTGGCTTGTTGGTTTTGCTGATATCATCAGCTGCACCAACCTGCAGAATGGATGCTTCACTCTGAGTGTTCAGCCAAATGGATTTTCTCCACATTCGACCTCTTTTTGTCTGAAGCCTGGATGGAAGGTATATGAGCTATGTTCTCACTGCTGTGAACAAATTCCTGACTAGAAGTGACCTAAGGAAGGAAAGGGTTTAATTCAGCATACAGTTTGAAGGGGAAGTTTCATGGCAGAGAATGCATGGTAGCAAAAGCACAGAGTGGAGTGACCATGTTGCACCAGAATCAGGATGCAGAGGGAGAAAACAGGAAGAGGGAGTGGGTATAATACCCCAGGAACCCACTTCCTCCAGCAAGGCTCCACCCTGTACATCCAGAGGACCCAGAGAAACTGAATGGATGGTATCTGCTCAGGAGAGGCATGAACTCCTTCCACAGGTGGGCCAGAAGAATAGCATAGCTGGTCTACACATTTCATATCCCCACACTGGGTGTGATCTTGACGCTTACTGAGCATGGCCACAAATTATGGGGTAGAACTGTCAAAGCAAGTCTTACACAGATCACTTAAGTGAAAATTGCTAGGTTACATGAAGACATAAAAGCTACCTTTATGAAGAAATCGTATAGGCCTTACTACTTATGGACACTGGTGATACGAATGAATGAATGAATGAATGACTTATTGCCTAAGAAGCTTGTCTAAGAAATTGGTTACGAAGAAACTCTTTAAAGAGTTAAAGAAGAAGAGAAGTGAAAGGCATCCACAGTTCAGGGAAAGAGGCTTCCTGCTGACTACTGCTGGTCCAGTGGCTCCTAAACTTTCAAATCCTTTCATTTAGAGTCTGAGCCTTCAAAACCTACTTTATATACATAAGACAGGAAACACAGTTGGCCCTAAAAATATTCTAGCGCTATTGCAGGCTGGCTACAATAGATTTCTGAGACCAGCCTGGGAGCTCAGTACCATTTACAGCACCATTTTAATGTCTAAGGCACTCCATATTCAAAACTGCTACCTGTAAAATTTATTAGGGTCATTCATTAGAAATTGGTGGCAATCACATGCTTATTTTTGTGTGCATATATGTATGTAGAATGCATTTCTGTGTAAACATTTGAATATGTATAGGCATATAAGTGAATGGGTACATGTGTGTGTATGTGTGTGCATAAGGTCAGAAATTCATGAAGTATCTTTCTCTATCCTCTCTCTACATTACTTTTGGGACATGATCTCTTGCTGAACCTAGAGCTCACAATTCAGCTATACCAGCTAGCTAGTAAGCTCCCAGATTCCTAGTGTCTACTACCTCTGAAACATAGGGAGTATGGGCACACCCCAGCACACCTGACATTTTATGAGTCCAGGGGACGTGAATCAGGTTATTATGCTTGTGTGGCTCCTAGCCTGACAATCACTATTTTTAAAATAAACGTGATGAACCTCTTCAGGAAAAAAAGAATCAAATCTTATTCATTGGTAGACAACAGTAACAGGTGATACCTGACAGAACAGTAACAGGCAACACCATAAACAACAGGGATAGGAAACACCATATAGAACTGGTCAGATGTTCTTGAGTAAAATGCTAACAGGAAGGGCATCTGGCTGCTGAAGACACCTCACTAGGTACATTAAAGCAAGACTATCCAGCGAGATGATGTGTTTTGTCTTGGTGTCAGGAAGGGAGGAAGTTTCTACACAGAGCATCTGCCCTTGTCTGGGGGCAAGTTAGGAACTTCCCCCCATGACTGGAAGACAGGGCCTCCCTGAAGTGCAGGAATGAAAGCATTTTCCTGATTGCTTCCCTTCTTTGGTTTGCGGGAATGAAGAAGAAAGTTTACGGGGAGGAGAAATTGAACTGCTGCACACTGTCACCAGATCACTTGGAAGAGAGATGATACATGCCCTTAAAAGCCCTGGGATGCCATATGTAAATCGGAGATAATAGAGCCAATAGGGATTTTGACAATATTAAGTTGGTTACTAGCAATGAAGCAATTATATGTGCCATAAAACAATCTATGCCAGCTCTAACAAAGGCATAGGGAAGAGGACAGAAGACCACTTGGGATAAACTGAGATATCTAGTGTCCTGAGTCATGTGTGACCCATCCCAGAGCTGCAGGGTCACAATATCAGAATGAAGGACTAGATCATATAGCTTTCTAATTACACATGCCTTCCTAGATGTCTGGTGAAGGCGTATCTTACACATGACAGGTGGCAGGCAGTCAAGAGGGAAAATGTAGGAATGAAATAGAAACAAGGGCGAGGGAAGTAAGTAAAAATGAGAGTACTTCTGCTTGGGCCTGTGTAGACAGGGCTTGCCAAAGAAGAAAGCTGCAGCCTCCCTGCAGAAAGCTATGTGGTCCCTTGCACCAGCAGCAGGAAAGCCCCAAGGTCCTTTGACTTGGGAAGTCTATTTTCTACATGTCCATAGAGAGCTATTTGGGGATGTGAAAATGATTGAATGAAGTGTTAGTAGTAACAGCAGCAACAAACATTTATTAGGTGCTTATACTTCACAGAAGAAACTTGTTCTGGGAACTGCTGGGGCACCTTTGTGGTAGAAAACTGGGGCGTAAAAACACTTGAAAAGCCTGTGCACTGGAGAAACATGCAACCTTACAATGCCCTGCAATATCTTTGTTTATAAAATGACTTTGAAGATGAGTCAAGAATTCTATGGGCCGGGAAAATGGCTCACGGTTAAAGGAACTTGCCTGCAAAGTCATTCAACCCAGGTTCCATTCCCAAGCACCCATGTAAAGTCAGATCACATTCACCTGGCATTTATATTCAGTGACAAGAGGCCCTGGCATGCCCATTCTCATTCCTCTCCTCTGCTTGCAAATAAGTACATAAAAATATTTAAAGAATTCTGTAAACTAGATAACAGAAAACAAATGCATATGTAGAAGCTACTTTGTTTACATTTGTGTATGTGTTAGTAGACAACTGGATGTATGAGTTTTGAGTGTCATGAAAACAGTTCTTTTTTGTAAATAATTTTTTTCTGATTTATTTATTAAGTTATTACAGACAGAAGGAGAGAGAGAGAGAATGGGCACGCCAGGGCCACCTAGCCACTGCAAACAGCAAGCCATCTCTCAAGCTCCGAAAACAGTTCTTTTAATGGAATACTAAAAGGGAGCAACAGAGATAACAGTAAAAGACACCATGATACAAAAACTATAGGCATAGGGCTGGAGAAATGGTGATTAAGGCGTTTGCCTTTGAAGTCAAAGGATCCCAGTTCGATTCTCCAGGACCCACGTAAGCTAGATGCACAAGGGGCACATGCATCTGGAGTTCATTTGCAGTGGCTAGAGGCCCTGGTGTGCCCATTCTCTCTCTGTCTGCTGCTCTTCTATCTCTCTCTCTCTCTGCTTGCAAATAAATAAATAAAAAATTTTAAAAAAACTATAGGCATTACTGATTTATTTATAACAGCATATTTGACAAGATAGAAGATGGAAATATTGAAAGGCTGAGGATGTAGCTCAGGGGTAGAGGGCTTAACTAGCATGCACAAGGCCCCTGGTAAGGTTCACAGCACTACATGGGTGCTGCTAGAGGATATGGTGCTTTCTATATCTCAATTCAGTACATGACGAGGGTGTCCACAGTATAGTGTATGTTGACTTCCTAAATACCCATCACAGATGATTATCTGAGTTCACAGACTTTTTCTTTTTAGAAGTTAATATACAGTGTTATAAAAAGGTAGGAAGATGGCTCAGCAGGTAAGAATGCTTGCACATGCCTGTGGGCCTGATAAGATCTGAGGCCAAAAGATCCTCAGTCAAGAGCTACCACCACCCCAACCAGGTGTGGTGGCACAGAGCTGTAATCAGGAGGCTGAGGACAGGAGCATCCTGAGTTTGAGGCCAGCCTGGGCTACACTGTCTCAAGAAACGAAATACAAGGAAACAAAGAAGAAGTGTTAACACTGTCCCACATAGCAGCTGCCATCACTGAAGTACATGGTTAAAGTTTTGCCTATTCTTCAACATGTTCCTTGACTGCAGCTCACATCATCTTTCCACCACTAGGCCTTGATCACCTTAACCATTAGACCCTCTAAAGCAGAGCACAAATTCAAGGTGACAAAGCCCTGGTCGCATGTGGTGAGAACAGAACTCTGAATACCACACAGCCATCATAAAGTAACTGACCTATATGAAACTGCTAGCATGGTTCACAAATTCATTGTCAGGTTCCAGCCTCTAGCTGCTCTCTGATTGTTCTAAATACTTGACAAACTGAAGCCTTTTCACTTTCTGTTGAAATTGCCTCATCTCCCTGTCAGCGCGCCATGGGGGACTCCATTACTTTTCTGACTTCTCTCCCCTCCTGACAAGTCATTTAGCTGGCTTCTTGTTGTGAAGGCTGTCCATGTCAAATTAGCCAGGGCCCCTATTGTCCTTATTACCACTCGAAAAGCCATCATGAGTAATGCTACGGGGTCCCTCAGTTGTCATCATTTGTCAGAAAGAAAGGGAGTGTGGTTACATATAGCTGACAGGTAATTTCAGTGTCTACAATTACTCCAATTAGTCTTGTCATAAACAATTCGATAAATGCACACCAATACAAACAGATAAACACACTGAGGTCTCTCACTATTAATGCTGTGTAATGGGTAAATCAGTGATATGATGTTACACTTTATTTATTTATTTTTTTTAAGCTATCCTCAGCTGTGAGCTGGCACTTGCTACCTGGTCAGCACAAATTGTACTATCTACTTTCATTAGCTCATCACCACGAGGAAATCTGAAAGGCTGTGACAAAATTCATTTGGGGAGAGAGGGTGAGAGCAGATTGTTAGAACACCTGCTTTAGGCATAGACACGGCAGAGGCTTCCTTTTGTCAGTTCTCAGCAACCATGGGCTTTCATGTTCACCAACCTATGAAACACAGTGGAAATGGAAAGCAGAAAAATTATATTCACACTGAATCAATGGATGAAATCAGGAAAAAAGATTTGGAAAAAAAGAAATTTGCCATCATATATGAAGAAAGTTGTAGGTTTGTAGATACACATGTGCAGTTATTACAGTTCTCCTCAAATAATTCCTATCTTTAAAAAAAAACAAACAATAGTATTGTATATCTACCCATCTGTCTATTATCTATCATCTACCTATGTATCTATCTAATCTATAATCTACTTATCTAATTTAATTTAATCTATCTGGCTTGTCATTAGGAATATCAAAATTATTTGCCTACTCTAGTATTCATGTAGACCTGCTGCACATAGGCATGGTGGTTTCTCCTTGCTGTGTTCATCCTAGAGGTGAGTAGGCCCCAGCAAGTATGGCTTACAGGTTGTTTCCCATATTCTCGAAACCCTAGGGAATGAATCTGTTTTAACCCCACACCCTCTAGGAGGACTCTTCAATTGCACTCTATTCTTTCCACCTGGAGTGAAGCCCCCTGTTAAGTTTGCTCCTGTGATCCGCATAAATAAATACTCAAGACTCAACAGTGGTAGGGTCCACTGCACCCTGTCTGTTTGCTGACCACAATCTTAAGTGATGGCTGAGAAATCCAACACAAGAATATTGTTGTAGGAAATTGCTCTTGGCAACTATTTGTTCAAGCTCAAGATTTTTTTTTTTTTAACCAACACTAAGAACCCACCAGAAAATAGGCCAGGTCTCCCTAATGAGTAATCTATTTTAGCACAGTCTTGTCTAGGCATGACAGTTTACTGAGAGGCTTGAAAAACTCGTAATTACCAGTGTTACAGGGCAATTAATGTATATTACACTGCACTACTCATGGCAGCAACTGTCATTTTCTCAATAAAAATGAGTACTCTTCAGCTAAAGGTGACATTAATTGGGACTTTAATGACTATGCAGAGGAGCCGAAGCCAAATATGAACAAAACAGCGATTCAATGAGCGACTCCAGAAACGAGAAAATTGTACTAAAATGAGATTAATTGCTGTTTAGAAAAAGGAAAGAACCTAAAAAGCTATTAAATTGCAGGGTTTGGGTGCCCGGGTGATGGCTGTGATGTTAATCTCGCATTCTCACAGCAGGCAAATATTCACTAAATTCAGAGCCTTTTGACAGCAGGAAAAATCATGTATGCTTAACTTCAATCCATCAAAAATATATTTCAGCTTTTATCAGTGTTCTAAATACTTCTGCAATTTCAAAAATTACTGCTCCATTCCTTGGCTGTCATCATGCAAATGTGAACACTGTCAATATTGCTATGAAAAATTTCCCAGCTTCAAAAGGCCTACTTCAGTGATAAAGAAAGAAAAACGTGAAGATTAGAATTGCAAAACACACATTACTAATATAACAGAAATCAAACAAGAAGAATTTAATGTTTAAGTTGTGGAAACTGCTAAAATAGAAAATGATGGGGTGGGCTTTTTTTTTCTTTTTGGTAGAAAAATCAAAGAAAAATAATTCTGAAATTCTTTCAAGGCTGTAACTTTGTGCTTAATTAATCGGCACCAATGATTGGGAGAGAATTCTGCAGCTTGATTCCAGGTGCTCTGTTACTACTGCTCACAGTCTGAAAGCCTTTATCTCTGCTCCTAGCTTCCTGAAAAATAATTGTATAATTGCTTTTCTTTATGGCCTTTTCAAATATAATGATGACCATACACACCAATCATAGCACTTAAACTTTGACATGTAAGAGGGATAAACAACAGATTTGATAACTGTGGAGTTAAAAACTGTAACTTACACACGTATATATACATGGGGAAAGAGAGAGAGAGGGAGAGAAACAGGAAACAGTATTTTTGCTAAGAAGGTAGTTTTTAGAAAGTTATAATTTGGGCAGAAATGAAGCTGTCTCTATAAAGACCTGAAGACTCCTCCGTTTGCCATCAGAGCCCTTGCTTTCCCAGCAATTCCATCTGCTCTCTATTTTAGCATGTAAAGAGCCTTCTCATGCAGTTTAGGTTAGGACTCATGACACAGTGATGCAATGCACATACTGTGCTGCCCACACATCTACCAGGGGAGGTGAGAATGTACTTGTCATCTCCAAATCAATGGTCTAAAAGTAAAGAAGCACAAGGCAGATGACCTCCACCAGGAAGAGTGCTCACTGGCCACTTGTCTGCCAGAATCCACCTGTAGGGCCTCTGCAGTGGGGAGAGTAGGAAGAGTATCAGGCTTGTAGGCAGAATGCTGTAGTTCCCTCCAGCTGTTGTCAGCTTTAAGAACGTGCTGGAGTTCTGAACCAAGCTCCTGTGTGATCCTTGGTGCAAAGCCAGTTGCTTTCAGGGGACAGTTCTCTAGTCTTACCTGCTCCTCCTCTTCCTCCACTTTCCCATTTTCTTCTATCTACACTTATGTTAGCAGCAGCACCATTCTTCAAGAGTCTAACAAATGTCCCTTTTAGTCCTTTTTGGGGGGTGAAAAGAGGCCTTTGTGATTCATTGTGTCATTTCAAAAACTTAGCTGTTCTCATACCTCAAAAACTGCTTTATTTTTAAAGACAAAAAATTCACCAAACTCCCCCTAAAAGTCTTTCAGGCTGAGTCCTTAGGGAAGACAGGTGCCTTTGGCTAAATTATCTCCACTGACAAACCATTCACATAAATTTGCAGTTTTATTTAAAAGTACATGTCAATAGTTTGATTCCATTTTGTCTATGCAAATACCATTGATAAGAATTTCAATGGATGTTTTCAGGGAGTGGAAGAGTTCCAATAGGTATTGAAACAGGATTCAGGAATAGGATACTAATTCACCAAACTTGCCAAGAATGATCTAACCCAGCAGCCATACAAAGGCCAGGGAACCCCACCCACAAGATCCTAGATAATCCCTCAAACTGTATCTCTAGGACTGCATCCCAGGATGCAGTTCACAGTGGAGGCTCCATTTGGGGCTCCAGGTTTCAAATTTGCTAAGTGGGAGCAACTTTGTCATGCTAAATTTGAAGCCTGTGAACTCAGAGTAGCCTATTGGGCAGACCCAGCTCCAGGAATGTTAACGATGGGATTGGAATGAACCTTGCAGGAGAGGTCTAACACAGCTCACTTGATACTGTAGTTCACTTGCTCACATTCTTTACTCTTTACCATTGCACACTGGTGCTACCAGAAAAGGTGGCCCTGGGAAGCACGACAGGCTGGCACAAAAAGCTTTCTCAGTAGTGGCTGAAGTTCCACTTTTAACCACATGATTAATTTGCACAAATATCATAGGTCTCTTTCCCAACATAATGCTCTTCGGATCAAATTTCTTTTTGGGGCCCTTCTAAGATGGAAAAATACTACAATGCACATTAATCTCACAACTGACAGACCACGTTTAAGCTGGGAATAGTGACAAGTTGCAGAAGCTTTATTTTTCTTTTTTTCTTTTAAATCAATTCCAGGAGATTAGTAAGATGCATTTTTAGATATATACCCTCAGAACATTATAAACACAGTGAGAAGCCAAACTGGAATATCTCAAGTTTGGAAGACGAACAATATTTTGATGTGCCAAGGCTAATACATTATATGTTTCAAGTCTTACTATTAAGACCTGTAGCAACTGTTTTAAGAGATGAGTAGAAATGAAACAAATGGTAAATGTTTATTCAGTCATACAGTTCTGAAAGAAAACAACTGTTAATTTGCATTAGCTTGAGATGGCTTAGCAGACACTTTATAAAGCTATCACCTTTCAACAGACTGAAAAGTAGCATGCTTTCATTCACTTCCTTTCTACCTGCTCCAGTTAGATGTTTTCATATTTATGTTCTCCCCTCACCATCTGTATATAGTTCGTTTTCAGTCAGTTTGTGGAGGACAGAATTGACAGGTGAGAGATTATCATCTGAGAGTCAATGTGGACAGATGCAGCCTCATTGATTCCACCTTGCAATACAGAAAATTCTACATTCAGAAACATTTTGAGTGATCAAATAATTTAGATTGTTTATAGCACCACTTTAGTGTAACCAGGAGAATTATTCTGTATAAATAAAAGTCTGCCAACCCACATTTATAAGTAACAGAGCTCAAGTAGATAGATAGTTGGGTTCCCAGGGTCTATGTGTCCAGGAAATAGGCTCTCAGAACTGTCCTATCTCCATCTGCCAAGAGCTTTAATGACTCACCTGGGAAAAGAACAATTTGTTTTTCAAGAAAGACCAACTAACCAAAAGTGAAAGAGAAAAGCTGAAGGAAAAGATGATGAGGACCAGGGAGCTAGCTAGGGGAGTACTGAGTTCAGATCTCCAGTAGTGCTGGAGATTGTGATGTACACCTGTCACCCCAACTCTGGGAAAGCAGAGAGAGGAGCATCCCTAGGACTTACTGGCTAGCTAGACTAGCCAAATATGTGACCTCCAGATTCTGCATGAGACTCTGCCTCAAAGAATAAGGTGGAGAGTGAGCACTGAGGACACTTGATGTCAACCTCAGACCTCTGTATCCATGTGTACATGTGTGCTTACACACACTAACAGGTACACCTATACATATGCACACCACACATACATATAAACATATTTATTTTAAAAAAGAAGAATTAAAATACTAAAATAAATAAAAATAAAAACTACAGTAAATGGTCAGGACATTTGGGACCTGGTATAAGATAGGAAAACAAAGAGAGTCTCCTACAGCTGAGCACCAGAGATGGTTGGGACAGGGCTACTAGAAGAGGGTGATCTAGAGCAAGAAGGAAAAAGAGGATATGACATTAGAAATGTATTTCAGGTCCCGACTCAGCACAGGGGGCTCTTAAGCAAATCTGTTCCCAGAACAATCAATATATGAAAAGGGCTGGCAGCAGAACCTTTGACTAAGTAGACGTACAACCTAACAGATATGAGTTTCTGATTCTACCCTAAAGTCAATGTGTGCCTCTCCCTCCAAACCCAATGATACCATTCATATATGTATGTATGCACATATGTGTATATACATATATAAATTCTTCCCTCTCAAAATAACATTACTTCAGACACTTAGATGCTCCAGGTCCTTGTTTGTTTGTTTGTTTGTTTGTTTTGAGGTAGGGTTTCAGTCCTAAGTCTAAATTTATTGTTTCCTCAGGAATTTCCAAGACTCAACTTTTTATGTTGTGTGATTTTATGTCTAGTAGGGAAGCACCTTCTCTGTCTGCTTAGTAATACCTGGAGGGTTGTGGAAGACAAGGAGCCTGAGGGAAGATCTTCTGCCTGTATTTTCAACCAGGAATTCAAACACAGCCTGAACATCCCTAATGCAAAAGGCTCTGAAGTCTAAAACTTATTGAGCACCAAGATGAGATTCTGAATTCAGAGCATTTGAGATTTTTGAACTAAGGATATCAAACTGGTTAAAAATCTATGCAAATATTCCAAAATCTAAATAATCTCTGGAGCTTTACCACCACTGGTCCAAGTTCATCAGTTTATTGCCCTGGGTCTCACCTCAGAACCCCATTTTATTATTCTTGTTTGGAAACTACTCCCTCAGATTCTGTCCATGTACACACACACATGTTTTCTACTGACACTGAATTGCTACATGCAAAAGAATGAACCTAGGGCTAGCAGTCTAACTTTACAAACTCCAGCAGGGTGGCTCTAAGTGCTATTAAGAGAATATTGTGTTCAGAAATATGTGAGCTTTCCTATGGCATAAGGGAAAGAGCTGAATCTATTAGTGCTATATATGTGTGCTTTTATCAATAAAAATGGAAAAAAGTTTCTTGATAAAAGAAAACACAAAGAATGCTTACAAAGTAGTAAGACTAATCATTCTATGGATATTGATCCAAGGTTTAAAATACCTATATCAATCAGAATGGGTTTCCCCTTAAGTACCACATTAGCTTAGATGGGTTATTTATTCTAATGACAGAGGAAAAATACAAAAAGTGAAAATGGAGGTTGGGGTATTTTTATTAGCACAAGGTCAAATGCTGTTTCTTATCTTACTTATGATTTGTTTTTTATACTTTGAGTTGTCCACGCAAGTAGTCCCAGAGCTCCCACTATTGGTCTATTTGACTTTTCTAATGAGACAGAAGGTCCCTGACTCCAGTAGGTCACATATCTATTGAGTTTCAGGGGTGGACCTGTTTTACATAGTATAGCTGTTAGTCTTAAAATATTTTGGAATGCATGAATCAGGAAGTTGAAACAGGAAAAGATTTTTCAGTTGGCCAAACAGTCTTTCCTGGGAATGAAGACAAGTGAATGGGAACACACCCATTTCCCCTGCAGGCAAAGTTCAGGCTGTACCCTGTACATGCCCACCACCACCATGATCTCCCTTGGATGTCTAGTTTGTGATAAATTGCTGAGCTACAGTTTTGGCGAATAGGAAATGAAATCTGGCTTCGAGATGAATAAATGAATATATTGTGTGAATCACCTTTTCTTTCTGAGCCATAGTTTTCCAAATTCATTTAAAATGTTTTCATTTTTTCCAGAAGAATGATTAGGCTCAAATTAATAAATGTGAAGACACAGCAGAAAAAAAGACTACTGTAGCTGTGGTTAATCAATACCACTGGGTTTACAAGTGAAATTGCACTGTTCCATGTGGGGTGCAGCAGTGAGTGGTACATAGACTGTATAAAAATCTAAGTTGCTAAGGATTCTAAGGTGTCCAGCCACACCCACAGGCCTCTGTTGATTTACCTCTGCTTCCAGCCTTTTATCCCCATGTGCTGCCAGCTCCCCTCAGGCTCTTTCCCTGGACTCTGAAGCCTGCTCATGTGAGGAGTGGGGGTGGGACTGGGGCTGGGGTTTCTCACCACGGCAGCACAGAGCTTTTGCAGAAGGTGCTCTGACCTGCTACAAGGCAGGACTACATGGAGGTGGCCCAGAGTCAGGGGGCCTAAGGGGGGTAATCCCCATCTCCATGCCATGTCCGTAACTTCTCAGACTCCTACACCACTTATCATGTAGCTTCCCTTGGCTCTGTGGCCAATACTCCTCACATCACAAAGATGCAAGATCTGCAGGTAAATCCAGTGCTGGGGGATCCTGAAGTCAGTAGAGCAATACAAACAAACAGTTTGCTTTTTGTCATCTGGTTTATCTTAATCACAAACTAAAAATTCCTTTACAATGCTGTATACAAATGCCATGTTTATATTGTATCATGTGCTGCTCACATGAAATCATATACATTACAATTAAGGACAGAAATCCAAGTTCATGGTCAAAGACAACCAATAACAGAATGAATAAATTACAGTTGTCAAACATCATTTAATATGTATACTTCTAGAGTTCTTTTGGACCAATAATTATTAAAACTAAAGCGATATGAGTGAGTGTTTACAACTTCCTATGGAAAAGCCCAACTAACAAAGCAATCGCCTCCAGTTCCAGAAAAATCACATGGTCATCTCCTGCGATGGCCTAGTGACTTTATATCCTCCTGTCAAACCTTGGCGGTTTTATTTGTAGTGATACATTCAGGACAAGGTTGGAGGTTAAAGTTGATAGCAGGGTCAACGGGAAAATCAACTCCTTTCACGAGATCACATCTTTGAGTCTGTTGTTGGGGGTGGGGAAGGTTTGCAAACTTCTTGTCTGTGGTTGATGACATTTTCAAAACAGATACTCAGAATGGAGGTCAGCTGGATCCAGTCACAGTTCGTACTGTGAATATTCCTGAGTGTTAATGTGTCTCTGTCCCTTGCTGTTCAAGCGTTCTTTATTTTTGTTTAAATCTAAAACTAAAAATATATACTTTATTATCATACATCAGAGGCCTTGGGAAAATAAAATTAATTACTAAGTGTCCATTCACTGTGTGTCCAAATAGGAAGCATCTGTTGAAGTTTTGGATGAGTGGGTGGGGGGAATAAAAGAAAAATAAAATGAAAACTAAAAGCCTGCGCTAGAGGCAGCATTCTTACAGGTTGGTGGATAAGGAGATTGCTAGTGAGCTGGCTTCGGCCCTCCACAAGTGTTTGGATTCCTAGCACTCTTAGAGTCACTCTACCAGGCCATAGATGGAGGCTGCTGTACCACATGTATAATCATATACTAAAGTCACAAGCCAAGATCTGTAATGTCTCAAAAACCACCTCACTTGGCACACACTGGTTTACTTACGGTAAGCTCCATTGTAAATACCTTGAGTTACCTTTTCCCAACTATAGGCTATGTGGCAGGCATTATGTCTACTTGGACTCATTCATCTTCCTCAGAATACAGATTGTCCTTATTTCACAGACGTGTGGGTGTGTATGGGGGAGAGAGAGAGAGAGAGAAGGGAAAGGAAGGGAAGGCAAAGGGGCGGGGTAGGAGGAAAGGAGAGGAGAGAAAAGAAATTTGCTCAAGCTCACACAGTAAGGGCTGCATGGGAATCACAGGCCTTCTATCTCCTGGCCCTTTCTACTTGGTCATACTACTCCTTGCATTGTAAAACCAAGTCATAATTATTCACTGGGGAGATGGCTCAGTGGTTTAGAGGGTTTGCCACACAAGTGTGTGGGCCTGAGTTTGGATCTGTTGAACCCATGTAAAACTGTATGCAGTAGAAACTTCTGTAATCCCAGTACTCACACAGGGACTTGGAGATAGGAGAATTCTGGGAAGCCTGCAATTACCCTGATGTGCAGTGGTGAACAAAAGACTGCCTCAAACACGGTAGGAAGTGAGGACCAACACCAGAGATTATTCTCTGATGTCTGTATGTGCAATGTGCATGCAGACACTTATATATAACATACACATGTGCAGATACATACACAAAGAAGAAGAAAAAAGAAAAACATTCTGGTAAAGAGTTCTTTATGTCAAAGTGGTAAGTAGCAATTATAAAACACTAAGTATTTATAACATTAAAAATTTTCTTGTCATCAGTGTAAGCTCATTTTTTCCAGGTTTTACCCACTGCATAGTTACAAAGTTTAACAATGTATTAAATCTCAATCATAAAATCAGATTATATCTATTAATGCTCTTGGCTTTACAAAGTCTCTGATTTTTAAAAAAATTTCCTTCCCAACTCTAGTGACTGAATTCACACATCTTTTAAAGAAAATGCATTACAGTTGTAATGGTTACCATCTCTTGCTAGGACAGAGCATCAAACCAAAGGCAGCTAGCTGATGGGCAGAAAGGATTTCTTTTGGCTTACAGTCTTGAGGGGAAATGTCATGACAGCAAGGAAAAGCATGGCATGAGCAGAGGCTGGACATCACCTCTGACATAGCAGGTGGAAAACAGCAGCAAGAGAGTGATGTTATCTCTGTCAAGGGGGAGCTGGTGATAAGCCTGCTTCAAGAAACACACCTCCTTCTGCAAGACTCCACCTCCCAAATTGCTACCAGCTTAATACCAGCATTAGAACACACGAGTTTATGGGGGGGGAGGGGCATCTGACTCAAGCCACCGTAACAGTGCCTCTGTTCTGGTTCACTTTGTAACTACATGTAAAGCTTTAAAACAAATGTGCTCAAGAATCACCTGAAAGGCGCGTAATATTTTCTCGTCCACAAATACTAGTCACAAGTGTTATGGGAACACTCACCTTTTGTTTAGAAGGATAATTTAACATTAACCCTCTCCAAGTGTTCCCACTCATTATTTACACTGAGTAAATTCATTAGTTGAAATATTTTTAATGAAAAATATACTAAGTAATAATAAGTTGAAAATATTTCTTAGTTAAAATATATTCCAGCCAGGTGTTGTGGTGCACGCCTTTATTCCAGCACTTGGGAGGCAGAAGTAGGTGAATCACTGTGAGTTCGAGGCTACCCTGAGACTACATAGTGAATTCCAGGTCAGCTTGGGCGAGAGAGATCCTCTCTCAAAAAAACCAAATAACTAAATAAATGAATAAAACAAACATATATTCCATAAAAATCATGGTAAGAAATACTTTTCGTCTTAGAAGTAACTTGTTTTCCCTTGTCACAAACCTTCTAGGCATATAGGTATATGTGCATGTGCAAATATCTATTTCCATCTGCTGAGCAGGTAACAGAGGCCTGTGTTTGTTTCTGTTGGACACAGATGAGACATCAAGTAGCAAGGGAAATAACATGAAATCAGAAGCCCTCAGTGCAAGTCTCCCATCTACTCAGCTAGATTCTAAATGAGGCAAATGGCTTAACTGATCCTCAGTATTTTACATTTCCATCACTCCTTATTTTCAAATCCAGATTGAACAGAGACGAAAAGGAAAATGCATGTCCATAAAATTCTAAATCATTCTGTTTTCTTTCCATTGTCCGAGTTACTTCAAACCACTATTGATCCTTCCATGTGGCACTTCCACGTGAATATCATCAGCAGTAAGTAACCTCTCACTGGTTTCATTCCCATCCCTACCCCCTGCTACCATACAAGACGAACACCGACCCCCAAACTAAACTTCCAACACCTGTGCTCAGTCTTCTGCAATGTGGTTTACCAGTATTTCTAAACTGTGCCAGATACTTGTTCAAAAGCCTATATACACCGCCTCAGAAACTTGCTGGCAGTCTGTGGCTTTTCTTGATTGCTTTTAGAGATAGTATCATTATTAGCCCAGTGTGGGGGTTTGATTCAGGTGTCCCCCATAAATGTAGGTGTGCTGAATGCTAGGTTCCCAGCTGATTGCGATTTGGGAATTAATGCCTCCTGGAGGAAGTGTACTGTTGGGAGCAGGCTTGTGGGTATTATTGCCGGTGGTTGGCACACTCTCCTGCTGATGTTGTCCAGGTGTTGTCCACCCTCTGCTCATGTCATCGTTTCCCTCTACCATCATGGAGCTTCCCCTCGAGTCTGTAAGCCAAAATGCACCCCCACCCCCGCTTTTTTCCCCACAAACTGCTCTTGGTTGGGTGTTTTCTGCCAGCAATATGAACCTGACTGCAATGCCCAGGCTGGCCTTGAATTTTTGATCCTCCTGCCTCCATCTCTCACGTGCTTTAATGGCATGTGCCACCACACCCAACTTAATACAATCTTTCCTTATCTCCATCCTCCTTGTCTTTTCTGTGTAGTGTGTGTGTGTGCTTGTGCATGTGTGTGCTACATGTATGGGGGGCCAGAGGAGGATGTTGGGAATTCTCATATATCACTCCACAACCTTGCTTTTCAGAGACAGCTTCTCACTGAGCTTAGAGCTTGTATCATTTTTCAGTGGATTGGCTGACCAACAAGTGCCTGTGATTTTCCTATCTCTGCCTCCCTCAGCATACATGGCCATGCTGTCATAGAACGGGTGTTTAATAGAGCACTGACAAACTTACTTAACATTTATAGCACACTAGCTCTGTTCTGATAACAAATAAAGTATTTAACAATATAAATATTTTAGCAGTGAAAGTGAATCACTGCTTTTATAAATGCATGGAAAACTACAATTTTCCCCCTTTAGTTTTATTACAATTCATCGGAACTTCTACTGCTAAAGCTGTGTGCATGTGTTGGCTGGGCTGTCAGTAAGACCATTGTATTATATGGTCAGACAAGAGTCTCCAGAGTGTTCAGACAAGAACACAACCATATATTCAGCCTTGGTGTTTATTGGGTAATGGGAGCATACCAAACTGACAATAAATTCCAATATTCTAGTTCAAGTGATAGCTGCTTGGGAAATTAGTGGGCTAGCTATAGCTCCATTTAGGTCAATGGCCATATAACCAGAAAAACTTCACGCCACGGAGATGTCCTGAATGACTCACGACTCAACAGAGCTGTGCACAAAATGCTTGTATATTTTCAAGGCCATTAAAATCCTTCAGAAGTTTTCAAAGTTATAATTTGATTTGATGTGCAAGAGGGATTCAACTAAATTTGGTATAATGAAATTCAACTCAAATGTTTCCTGAAAGTTGCTTTGTCATGGCAGGTTAGAAAGCCTTTCATGAATCCTTCACTGTGAATAGAATCTCTTCAATGCATTATTTACATTCTGTCCTCATCATAACAGGAGCTGCCCATGGACAGGGCCTAAGATTTGCTGCATTTCTGCTGCCCAGATGCCCAGTGGCTCAACATGCATGGACTAGAAGAGTGACATTATCCTTCTCTTCAAGGAGTTCCTGTTAATTTGGTACATTAGACAAGAAAATCAGACCACCAATGCCTCTTGTGAGGGAGAGTGAGAGGACAATCAGACCGCCCTTGTCCACTGTGACGGAGAGCAAGGGGACAATTAGACCGCCCTTGTCCACTGTGAGGGAGAGTTGAGAGGACAATCAGACCACCCTTGTCCACCGTGAGGGAGAGCGAGAGGACAATCAGACCATCCTTGTCTACCGTGAGGGAGAGCGAGAGGACATCAGACTGCCCTTGTCTACTGTGAGGGAGAGCGAGAGGACATCAGACCGCCCTTGTCTACTGTGAGGGAGAGCAAGGCCCCTGGGTGCCCTCAGAAACTTTCAGCAATGACCCTACATTGGATGCTAATGTGCTTGTTGGTATCTGCTCTGTCCTCCCTCCACTCTGGGTAAGGCTTGACTTCTGAAAGGTCTCAGGAGTGCTGTTGAAAGGGGATGAAATCTTACACAATGAGCATCGTCTCTCCCTAGTCTTGCTTCTTGTCAGGCGCCCTCTCCTTATATCCCCCTCCCCATCGCCCTGACCCATGATGCCATCCAAGTGCCTTGTTCTGACATAGGTATAAGGGACTACTAGATCAATGAGATTTTGTCATGTGTTTCTGGATCTCTCAAACTTGAGGTAAACAAACATTTTTTTCTCTCTGTAAAATGTCCACGTTGAGGCATTTTCTTACAGCAACACAAAAGGGATAAGGTACATTTGTGTGAAGAAACCATGCTATCCAACTGACTTTTGAATATGGACTAGTAGGTAGGAAAAAGTATTGAGCATCTCTCTGAACAGTCTGCTAGGAAAGTATGCCTGCCTTTTTCTATCCTTTCACTGCAGAATTATTTCTTACAGATATCATATTGGAGTGACAAGGACTTTGATTTTCCCTCTTAATGGAGGATCAAGAAATAAAAACCACATAAAACATCTATTGCCAATCATCTGGCGGTAGATTTCAGCCTAGTAAGTTGTACGAAAATTGAGAGAAAACGAAAAAATGCTTTGAATTTTTATTTTTTAAAATAGTCAAAATGTAAAAGATTTTTTTTAGAATGAAAAATAAAATGCTGAAGGCAGTAAATTTTTATGTAGCCTCATGGCTTCCCTTACCTTAATTCAGTTTAACAATCTGCGTCATGAGAAGAGGAACCTGGGACACAGAAACACAGGGGAAGTTGGCATGAGCACTCTGGGAGAAGAGGGCCAGCTACAAAGCCTCACAGCACACTACTGCACAGAGGCCAACCTGCTCATCTAGATTCCAGACTCCCAGAACTGTGAGAATGCTCTTGTGCTGTGGGGGCTGTCAGTCTGTGCACCTCGTTCTACTAGCCTCCGCCAATTGAAACACTGGCAGTGCATCGCTTCACCCTCCAGTACCTGAGCTTTGTCAGTAGAATCCATACTTTATGAATGGAAACAACCATTGACATTATTTGATGAGCTTGACCAAGCAAAGTAGTCTTTAACCAATTTCAGACTTAAAGATTTACATATATTTGGAAGTTTTCCATGCTTAAAGACAGAGAAGTGAAGTTCTAGTTCTACCAGGATCTTCTGTGTGTAGCAAGAAGAGGGTGTTCTGGGATTGCCTGTGCCCTGTTCATTTGCTGCTATAACCACTCCTCTTACAGTGGAAGTCACACATGGGAATAGGACTTTTGGAATATATTCAACTCTAGTTTTTTGGATAAGTTACCATTTATGATAGAGAGTGGGTGTAACAATCTTCATCTCAAATCTTTTGAAGCATTAGGAAGTTTGACCATTCGGGCCTTGTTTTGTCTTTATGCCTCCGACTGGTTGAGCTGAGTTGGGGGTGCTCATGTATGAGTCATGCTTGCTTTCAAGATTACCACAGTCCACTTTGTGTTGTCTGCATAGTCAGGTACATTTCTCACTTTATAATTTTTTATTTAAAGGAAAGTTATTTTGCTTTTTTATTTCCTTCTCTATGTTTGAGAAGCAACCCAGGGCCTTATGCATGCACGGTTAGCACTGTTCCATTAAGCTACACCTCTAGCCCATTCAGCCTTTTAAATTTTGAGACGTAAATGTATGTACCAAGTCTTTTCAGATAGCTCGAGTGGTAGCCGAGGCCACCCCCCCCTCAGGTTGTTTCCCACCATGGACTTCACTGGCCATCTGTCAGGACTCATCCAGTAATTCCCAAGAGAGATCAGCAAAGATTATACAGGTATTAGATTCCAAAACTGATCTTTGGTAAAAATATGTTTAAGAATTGTAAGGTTAATCATGTTTCCTTTATATAAAACTTCTCAGACCCTTAGTACTGTAATGCAGTAGCCAGTATTCTCCAAAATTATTTAACCACCATTTTGGGTAGTATTTTCAGAAAGCAAGAGTCAGTGATACTTTGACCTATGCAAGCCTTGACCATATAAAAGAAAATTGCTATTTTTGTTAGATAAAGGTCTTTGTAGTAATTATAACATTTTAGATAAGAATTCAAATGGAGTTAAAAAAGAATACCATTGCATGATATTTCATTTGGAAAATGAATTTTTAAACTTTTGTTGGATGTGATATGTTCAGAGATGGCCAACACTATGGGTCTTTTAAAATTCAATAGAATAATTTTGTATAACTCTTAATAATGAAAATGGAAATAAGAAAATGCAAACTTATTCTTAGTTGTATCCAAGATAAATCTCCCTTTGGTTTAAATTTGCTAGCATTTGGAATATTTGCATAATAATTTTGAAGTCATGATACTTGCCAGCAAGAATTATGTCCCACAATGTACATTTCTTATAAAGCATTTGATCAAGTAACTGCATATCATCTTCAAATATAATAGCATATGAAACAATACCAATAGTTACATTTTAAATTTTTTTTTTGAGATAGGGTCTCACTCTATCCCAGGCTGACTAGGAATTTACTATGTCATCTAGGATGGCCTTGAACTCATGGCAATCCTCCCACCTCTGCCTCCTGAGTGCTGGGATTAAAGGTGTGTTTCACCATACCCAGCATCTAATAGTTACTTTTGAAAGCTGGTATTATTTCTCTTAGAAACTCCAGAGGGATTCCTGATAAAAATAAAGGAGGGAAGGGTCAATCTGTCTTACTTTCTTATACTGAAAAGGGCCTGGAGCAACTATGTACCTGAACAATTTTAGGAACATTGAAGAGGCCAAAATGGCAGGTACAGAGAGAATGGAGGAAGGTGTTAGAAGGTCAGAGATTGATACATAGTGGTGGTTGGGTAATATGGAGGGCCATATGGCCTGATGTTGAGTCACTAGGGAACCATTGTAAAGTCAGATGATTAACATGGTCTAATTTCTGTTTGATGATCTGAATGTTATGCTGAGAAACAGATTGTAATAGGGTGAGTGTAGAAGACAGGTGTTGTTGTCAGCTCCATGATGCTGGGACGAACATACAATCACACAAAGTTTGATGGGAAAAAAAGGATTGACTTCAGGCTTACCGAGTCCAGGGGACACCATCTATGGTGGAAGAAGCTGGCTCCCTTTCATAGATCCAAGCAGAGAGACATCACCAACAGCCAGCACCACAAATGTAAATTGACGGAGCTTAAATTGCTCTCTCCACACCTTTGGGCTGGTATCAAGATTTACCTGTAAACACACCTTAGGGCTGAACTCCAGGATTCTCCCCTAGTGACATTTCCTCCTGCCAGATGGCTGGACATCCAAGTTACAAGTTTAAATGTAATAAAACACCTGAGTCTATGAGGCCATACATTTACACTATCACATTCAAACCATCACAACAAGAAAGAGATGGTGGCAGCTTGGGCTACATGTTAGCAGGGGAAATGAAATGAGTTCAAATCTATACTATATTTGTGGGGCTGTCATGTAGCTCAGGCTGACCTCAATCTCACTGTGAAGCTGAGGAGATCCTTGAACTCCTGATACATCTGCTTGGTTTACAATTCAAAGAACTCAATTAAACACATGCATCACCATGCTTGGCATTGCATATATCCTTTTGAAGGTAGAATCAGAAAGATTTTCAGAAGATCAGAAGTAACTGCAGTGTGAGGTAAAGAGGTAAGAATGAGTCTTAGGTATTTAATCAAACAAAGATTAAATTGTCATTAACAAAGATGGGGTATAACTTTTAAGGACACCTGGAATTCACGTTTGGCCACATTGAATTTGAGATGTCCACCACACAAGGAAGTGAGTACATAGGGGGTGTATGGGTGTGAAGTTTCAGGGAAAGGTTTATGATGGACACACAACTTAGGGATGGGTTAGCACTCAGCAGGCACTTATAGCCAGGTGATTGGATGAAATTACCAAGCATAATTGACAACAGACAAAGAATCAAATGTGGAGTCCTGGGACAATCCTACATGAAGACAACAGGGAGAAGGAGGAAGTGTGAAGACTGAGAAAGAATGACCACTAAGGCTGGGAGAATGAGGAGAGGGTAAGCAACCCTAGAAATCAAATGAGGTGTGTCAAAAAGCCATCAGTAAACTAGTGAGAGGTCAAGTAAGTGAATCTGCTGGGTTTACTGACATGGTGATTTTGATCATAAACATGATCTCAAACAACAACAATTTATCCGTATAGTCAGTATAGATTTATGTGATCATTCAAGATACTCTTAGGTGCCTCTCATATCCTCTGACAGTTCCGTTCTAATACCTTTTCTTATATGGAATAAATCACCCTATATTCCTAAAAGGTAACATGCAGTAATTGTTGTAACTTGTGGTTGCATGATAATCTGTCAATGGTATGAGCCCTAACTACCTAACAGAAACGGATAGCCCCAACTGAATAGTAACTAGTTGGGACTGTAAGGAATTGACTCACACTACTAGAAGGACAAGATATGAAAGACACTTAGAAAGGATCTAGTGGGGGCTGGTGAGATGGCTCAGTAGTTAAGGCACTTGCCTGCAAAGCCTTAACAACCCAGGTTTAATTCCCCAGTATCCACGGAGAACCAGATGCACAAAGTGACACATGCATCTGAAGTTCGTTTCCAGTGGCTAGAGGCCCTGACATACACATACTCACTTTCTCCCTCCTTCCCCACCCCTCTCATATCTCTGTGCATGCAAATAAATAAAAATATTTTTAAAAAAGGATCTAGTGGAACTCGGGTGTCTGCAAGTCTTGTAATTTCTGATGCAGTATATTTTAGACAGTCCCTGACTGGGCAAAGGCATGCAAACTGAGACCACCTGGCTGACTCCCTATCATGCTCTCTGCAGGTGGTGTGCTCTGGCCAAACAGTGGGGATAATATTTTCTAAATACTCCCACTAGAATTTCAGACTCAAATACAATGCCCACTGGCCAGAAGCCCAGACTTCAGGTCAAACTCTGAATAATTCATTAGAAGGGCAGGTTAGATATAATGGGCAAAACCAGATAATTCAGGCTTGGGATCATGCAGTAGCAAGGACATGCAAAAGGGCCCTGTTAGGCATTTTTGGAGTGTAGGGCATGTTTGTTGGGATGGAAATAGGGAGTTACAGAGTAATATCTTGGGATATGGCTGGATTAGGAACTATCATATTAAGAAAAGCATTGAAAGCATTTCAGGATAAGAAGCCTACCTTTCTTTTGGAGGAAAGGGATAGCCATATTAACCAAGATTGTACAGCAACTGAGTTCTTAAATGCTTCTTGGCTACCCCATCGGGGAGCCTCTTATCATAAGCTTGAGTCAGAGAGAGGAAAGGACACTCAAAACTAAGTGAATTGCTGCATAGAGAATCCCTGAGAATAACTGGTATTCATGTCATTCAAGCTGTGAGGCCTCAAGTGAAGGCAGTGGGGGACAAGTACTCCATGGGTGCACTTTCTTCGACTTTCCTCTTCTGCCCTTGCCTCCCACTGGCTGAGCCAACAGGATGTCACAGAGTAAGAGGCCACTGATATGGTCCACTACACAGAATGAAGCAGAGTGGGATGAAGACTCATCACACAAAAAGAAGGTGTCATCCCCGAGCTAACATTTTAGGAGAGTGATTATGGTAGCGTGCCAGAAGAAAACAAGACCAGGAAGGAAGTGGAGAGGGAGCCCAGTGCTTTTCTGGTTCAGAAAAGCTTGGCACCCCAGGTGCTGCACCATTGTTGTAGGTGAGTAGGTCCGAGGTTCCTGAGCTTTCCATCAGGATTGCAGAAGGTTTAAGGATTGCCAAGGACACAGGAGGCTAACCAACTCAGTGCAAAAACACAGACCTTTTACTTGACATGCCTGAAGATACTCTTCCAACCAGAAATAGCATCTGTGAGGTTAACTTAAAATTTAAAGTTGATCATATTATATATATGTCTATATATAAATGTATATATGCATGTCTGGTAATTTTAGTGATTTAGGAAAATTAATCTCAAATAAAAATGATTTAAAATGTTTAAAAAGTATGTTCTGGGTATATATTAAAATAAGCATGCTTAAAATAACTGATATTATAGAAACATAATATGGAAATCCTTATTTAAAATGTCTTAGTATAGTCTACCAATTAGTAATAATATGTGTATTACTATGCAAAGATCAACGCTAAATTTTAAAAGTACTGTAACACTATGTATCTTTGGTAATTTTAGTGATTAATGCTTTAATTAAGAGATGAGGTACATGCAGACATATGCAATAAACTGACATAATTCATCATACTGAAAAGAATAATATGATGAATGCATATGTATATTGTGAATTATACAACACCCATGCAAATCATATACTCATTATCACCCATAGGCATTATTTTTCCTACAGCCCAAATGTAACAAATCTTCAAGTATTACCAAATCTATGGCATGACTCTTTAAAAACAAAGTAGTTTACAGTATGTTTTCAAGAACGATAATTTAAAATGAGTAACTAAAACCAGTGGGAATATAAAGGAGATATTTTTACTGGCTGCATCTCTGTGTGCTAAGCCAGAAACAAGCTCTTGTGTGCTATGCATCTATTGTCCCAATGTCATTTTAAGTTGATATCTCAGCATCAGAGGTTTTAATAAAGCCTTTAGATACAATGTCAAATTAATCTTTTTTTTTAATCTATTTCTGTTGAACAGTTAATACATGGAGCATTGGCTATTTGGAAAAATAGCAGATCTGGCCCAGAAAGAGTTTCTCAGTGAAGGAACAATTACTTAACAACACATGTCTCAGAGATTGATTTGTTTTGAATGAAATATTCTAAATGAAGTAATTTAAATATGAACATATTGGTGATTAAATGCCTGCTGGACATGTGCCATAGTGGGGTCAGATGGACTCCCCATGAGGGACATGGGCAGAGCAGGCCCAGGGATGATGTAAGCTGAAGCTAAAAGAACAGGTGTGGACTAGCTATCATTATATGGTCGAGTTCACCTTCTTTAGTTTAATGCTACTATAAGATGTACTGTTGATTAGGTTTTTTGAATGAACTAGTAGAAAATAAAGGAGCTCAGTTATGTATTTATTTTAAATATGAAACTTAAAAGTAATTAAAGGAGGATCAAAGTGCCTCTGAGATACTTGTACCTGACTATGGAGTAGCAATGGTGTTTTCAGAACAGTGCACATATGAACATGCTGACCGAGACAAACAGTGCATACATTGATGATTCTGATCATTTTGAAGACAATGTGTGTCAAAGGGCTTCTTTTAGTAATAGTTAAAGATGTTCCTACTTACAAAGTGAGAGTCCGTCAGCATACGAATCAGAGAGAGACTTTATAAAACTGCATCTGAATATACCATATTCTTACTCTCAGACCAAAAGAAAATATTTATGAGACTCACTGTTGCTTAAGTCAAACGTCACAGCTTCCTGGATGATACTCTCTCATCTGGGATAAGAAGACAATTCTCCTATTAGTACATTCTGATGAAACTTTATAACATCTCAAGATTTATGTGAAATTTCAAAGTCAATTTTACTTTTTAATTGAATCTATTTTCCCAGAAAGGTCTCTAAGGCTCCACAAAATCTCTTGCATGTTTTCAGTGCTGACGGGTCTGAAAACCATGCTTGAATGTTCACTTTAGCCTTTACTGCACAAATGAAAGATTAAATGCAAAAACACTGTGTGCTTCCTTTTGCTTGGCCTGAAATTTCTATGTGGGAATTATATACTTTCCAAAGTTCAAAGAAGTATGCTCATGTTTCTGTCCTACTCAAAAGAAGTGTTCAGTTTACTACACTAGAACATACTGAATGTGCTATCAGATTAACATAGTGTGACTGAGTGTAGACTAATTAGTTTTAATAAACCTTGAAGAGTTTTTAAAAAACATTTTGGGTTATATCTTATAATTTTAAAACAGACATTATAAATATAAAATATTAGAAGATATCAATGTTATACTTTTACATTTACATTAAGAACAATGCTTTTGAACAAGACTGAGTAATACTTCCCTGACATTTTGTTTGCCTTTTGGAAAAAATTTAAAATATATAAAAAGCAGAGATTCTCCCTAACATATCCATTTTATGATTGTATTTAAATCTTTATCTCAACTTACAGAAGTGCCAGGTGTCAAATCACTCATCCCATACATTTTTAATGTCACTACAAGGGAAGGGCACTTCATGATGTAAAATAATTTTTTACATTATGCCATAATAGCACACTCATGTCTAACAAAATTAACTATAATTTTTAGGTGTTTAGAATTCACACCATCATACTCAATATTCAATGATTGTTTCAACAATGTGTTTTGTAGACCATTTGATGGCATCGGGGCCAGCACGTGATGCATTAAGTTATATGTCTCAAGGTCCAGCCCCATTCTACCTGTCTTCTTGAAGAAGCTGCTTTGACTTCTTTTTAAGCTGAACCTCAAATGTCACTGTTAAAGAAAGTACAATATAGGGCTGACAAACTGTGAACCTCAGATGGCAATGTAAAAGTAAAACATGAAAAAAGTAAAACCTGCCAAATTTCTCCATTCTGTTTTTGATTAGAGAAAGGCAAAGGGAAATCCTGGGGTGTTTCAATGACCTGAACAATTTCCCAGAAGCCCTTAAACAAGCCTATCCTGCATATTAAAGAGTGTAAAATTACAGCTACATTCATAAAGTTTGATACAACTTTGATGTGCTCTAGTTTAAAGATAGTCTTATTTAATGGTGTTAAGATATTCATAAGACAAATGAATACTTAGCATTCCAAGTTTATGAATATGTTTTTCTAGATATACAAAGAAATAGTTGAAAATTATTTTTAATCATTCTGTGAAAGACATCAAACTTGTTATATATCTTAGTTTTTTTTGTAAGGATTTTAATGAGACAGGCAAGTTTTGATATAGTTTATGTGG
Organism: Orientallactaga sibirica; assembly: GCA_036365145.1. Classification (NCBI taxonomy): domain Eukaryota; kingdom Metazoa; phylum Chordata; class Mammalia; order Rodentia; family Dipodidae; genus Orientallactaga; species Orientallactaga sibirica. Next base: position 36,878,559 of record JAEOAD010000006.1, on the reverse strand, counting down.
TGCTTGCGTACCACTACTGGGACTGTAATCCAACTGACGGAGATGTCCTTTCCAATCTCATACTGAGCTTCTTCTGGTGAGCTAAGTAGAAAACTTAGAGCATTATAAAGTGCTGATGAAGATTATAAGCATTAGCAAGCTGAAAATGGCACTTTGATATGTCTTCATGGTATCTGTGTTAAGTAAAAATGTAAATTAGCAACTAGAAGATTGACTTGGTCTTTCTTCAGAACAGCTTTAGCTAATAAAACTTCAAAAAGATGAGTTATGTATAATTTTTAAAAACCCTAAATATGGATGTCTTTAAATGGAACCACATGAAGTGAGCAGCAGCGAAGTAATCACAGATAAAACTACCAAACTCAAATGAAATAAATTTAAGATGAAAAAGATGAAGGGCAATTAAGTACCTATTTTGACAATCTATATAGTGGATAAATGAGGCATTTTTAAAAATATAAATCACTTTCTTAAACTGCTGACCTATCTAACCTATATGAGTGATAAATTTTCAACTCTGAGGCATTTTGAGGCTCACTGGCATCATTGTCTTCCAGTTGGGCAATCCCATAAATCACTTTCTTAAACTAAGCTGTTGGGAAACAAATATGAATAAGACTTCATTTTTTATGAAATACATGACCTAGAAAATGCTAAGAAATTCACCAAAGAAATAAAAAAACCAAGATTTGCAATCTGAAGACTATAACCCTCAATAAAACATAATTTACTACAAAAATGTCTTCTATTAGAGTGCAAATAACATTTTACAACTTTCTGACACAACATTCTATGCCAAAGATTACTTTCACTCATTCTTTAAAAATTTTTTTATTTATTTGAGAGAGACAAAGAAAAAGAGAGAATGAGAGAGAGAGGAAGAGAGAGAATGACAATGGGCTGATTAACTCTGAACTCCATATATATGACAGAGGCTCACTGGCATCATTGTCTTCCAGTTGCTGCAAAGGACATTAAAAGCCCCATTTGAGATGCAATCAGGGTTATAAAGATGAAGCAAGAACCTGTGTGACTATTAAATCTCCATCAAAATCTAACATTGGACTACAGAACAAAAATTTTAAAATATGTATCCTCAGGAGAGTTATTACCATCTGCTGACATTTATTAAATATTTATGGGGTTGGCATGATATCTGTCCTTGAAGAGTTGCTAATTAAAAAAATGATTATTTTCTGTTGGGAAACAAAAGAGTAGTGAATAAGACTTCATTTTTATCATTTAAAACTGAAATAATTTTAACTTTGAGATTTGAATGGGGCTAGAAAATGCTAAAAAGAAATTTGTTGTACTCAAAGAAATAAAAACATGGTGGTAGATTTGAGGTTGCAAGGAAACAGAGCATGCTCTTGCTTAGACTATAACCCAAACAATAAAATTGCATAATTTAAAATATATGATGAAAAATGTCTTCTGAACTTGATGGAGAGACAAATATACTATAATATATACTTTACCATTTCTATACATGTCTAAATGTATAATTTCATTCTATATTTCTAGAAATATTAAAAATAGCAGAAACTTTAGATTACTTATAAAAGTTCTGTTTTTGACATTCTTTAAATTTTTTTATACTTATTTGAGAGAGACAAAGAAAAAGAATGAGAATGAGAGAGAGAGGAAGAGAGCCTAAAGAGGTTCAGGTCCCAATGCACATGAGAATGGGCACATGAGACCCCCACCTCCTACCACTGCAAATGAACTTATATCAAAATATAAGTAAATATAGTGCCACTTTATGCATATCAGATCCTTATGATATTTGTTAACTGGGCTTATAATTGAACCCCTCCAGGCCATTAGGGTTCCAGGCAATTCTCTCATTTCCATAATCGCACCTTAATTTTTTTATTTTTATTGATTTTTAATCCAATAAAAAACCCCACCTGCCATTCCATCTCCAGCTCTCATCCCCTTTTCTCCATTAGTCTCTCTCCTAATTTGACTCATTCTACTAAGGGTCTTGATTCAGCTGCAAAGGAGATTAAAAAGTCTAATCCCATTTGAGATGCAATCAGAGCTTGGAATTATAAAGATGAAGCCCGTGCAGAGTGATGTGGCTTCTGTGTGACTATTAAATCTCCATCAAACTCTGTTATACACAAAAAGCTAGATGGACTACCAGCATGAAATATTCAAAAATTTTCCACAATATGTATCTTTAAAAATTTTTATTTTTATTTATGTATTGAGAAAGAGAGAGAGACTACCGACTCCTTGAATGGGGAGTTCCATGGTACTAGGTCCTCTTCTAGACTGACCTTGCAAATGACCTATGTCAGATGTTTGTGCCCTTTTTGTACCTCTTCCCATGGCCTCGCTTAGTTCCCTCCCTGAACTCAGATCTTCTATCTATGTGCATTACCATGTCCTTCCCTTTCTTCCCTCCCTTAGGTCCTGGGGTACCTCTTTTTGGTTCCAGTTCATCGAACCTTGGTAGGTCCTTTGGCGTTTGGCTAGGCCTGGGTTAACTGTCTTAATCAGCCATTTCCTGCAAATTTCATCTTTTTCTTTACTCCAGCCCCATTGTGTAAATGATAATCTTTGATCCTAAAAATTTTTATTTTTATTTATGTGGAAAAGTTGAAGAATGGACAAGTAGATTTTGACTGTTGGGCCTGGATGGTTCTTTGGCTTTGTACACTGGTCACAGGTCTCTCCAGCCCCAAAGATAATTTTGATCAGTGGAAAAGTTGAAGAGGACAAGTAGATTTGACTGTTGGGCCTGGATGGTTCTCAGGACACTGGTCACAGGTAGAAGTTTCAGGTCGGTGCACTCCTGTTAGCAGCACCTACATAAATACATTAGTAGGATGAGAGGGCAAAGCTATCATTGAAACCTACACAGCAAATATGATGGACAGAAACCCTGAAATAATGCTAAAGTTAAAGAAATCCTGTCACAGTACATGCAGACAGAACAAATGATCATGCTGGCTGTGTGACCACCAGAAGTCTGGCACTTTAAACAGCATTAGTTTTGATGAGTGGTATTAGCCATGAAGCCGAAATAATACAATCCAAATAGCTAAAGGCAGCAGAGTGCCAGTGTTCACAGAGATCCTCCTATGGGCCGACTGCTTCTTGCTGTACATGACAAATCTCAGAAGAATGGTGGGGGAGGTACAATGTTCTCTAGAACCATATCCCTTGTAGGATCCTAATGTCACCATCTAAGACCTACCCATGACGATCTAAAAACAACTTTACAAATAATGTCACTCATCCCAGGAGCTACGCAGTTACACTTTGACAATTCAGATGTAAATCCTGGAATGCCTAAGAGTATTCATGACAAAGGAATATTTATCATTTAAAACAAAAAGACATGGCTTCTTGGTGCTCATATCAAAGGACAGTGATGGATGAGGCCATGCTAATCAAAAGACAAGCTGGAAAGAACACAGATGTTTGCTACTTTGATTAAAAAAAAAAGGCTACTTCCCTTCCCTGTCCACGCTTCCCAGTGTGGTCATTTTAAACATATAACTAAGTGTTGCAAAGCTATAGTCCTTGTAACTGTAGCAGACAGCTTCAGGTTCACTGAGGTGAACTTCCAGACCAGGCACAGTTATGGAGGAAGGGATATTATTTATTGAAGCTTACAGATCCAAGGGAAATTCCATAATGGCAGGAGAAGCGGCCTACCTTCACAGGACCAAGCAGAGAGAGAAAAACAAAGCCACTAGCCACACAGCACACAGAGAAAAACTACAGTCAGAGTCACACATCACACTTCAGGAACTCCTGCTAGGCACACTTTGCATATCTTTACAATGGAATCTCAAACCCACCACCACACCTTAAGACTGGCCCCAATGACATTGCCTCTAGCAAGGTGGCTGAAGATGCAAACTATAAACTAATAAAACACTGAATATATTGGGGGCCATATATTCAAACTACCACATTCTGCCCCTGGCCCCCAATAGATTTGTAACTATCACACATTGTGAACTGTATTCAGTCCAATTTCAAAGGTTCTCACAGTCTTGACCAACTTAAGATAGTGAGTCCTGTAAAATCAAACAAGTTAAATACTTTCAACATGTAAAGGAACAGAGCAAACATTTTTAACTGGTATAAGGTATAGCAAGGAGAAACTGGAAAAATGCAAACTCAACCACCATCAGCAGTCATCAAACTTCTGCAGTTCAAGTTCAATATAACCAGAGACTGACAGTCTCCAGGTTTTCCAATTCCACCCCTCCAGCTGGGCAGAGTAGCCAGGGAAAACTTTCATCCCATGCCAACACTGCACTCCATTGGAGCCCTTGCATAGTCCTGGTACATCCAAAACATCTTCAGTCTCCATGCAAACCACAGTCCATCTTCCAAAGGCTCTTCCAGGCTATTCCTGAGGGTCTTCATGCCCTGCCTCATGCCACATCTCAGCAGCGGCTCCTGGAACCATGTGCAATTCATGACCACTCCATGCATTTTTCATGCTTCCAAAATTAATACCCGGTGTGCAGGACACAGCCATATTCTTAATCCAGGAACAAAATAAATCATAGCCTTGAAAAGCAGGTTCCTTCTTCAGTCAACTCTTTCTAAGAGTTTGCATTTCTAACAGTCTTTCCTCAGGCATCCTCTCCATTGTTTTAATGTAAAGCAGTCTGGCCACTTCCTTCTACCTTCCTTAAGATTGCTAATGTGTTGACAATAGCAGCTCCAGTAACCTAAAACCAGTCTCAGTGCCTCTAATTTTAACTTGCTTGAGGTTTTCCAACTTAAAATCTTAAATTTCTCAGTCCGGTATCTTTAGCCAAGCACATCAGTCCATTACAAATTTAATTTTGATCAAACATTCTGGGCCTGGATAGCGGAACGCAGCCATCCCTTATGCCAGTAGCCCAGTTCCAACAAAGTCCTCTGCAGTCTTTCCTTCCCCTTAGAAAGCTCATAAGCCAAGCCTCGAAGTTCAATACTGTCTGCACTTAGCATTCTCAAACTCTCATCAGAATAGTCCATAAAACTTGGCTTACCATTCCAGAAGGCATCTTCAGTTGCAAGCACTAAGTCCATGCCCATTCCTCCAAAACAAAGGTTCCAAAAGATGAACATCCACACCATCTGGTTCATCTCATCCCACTCTCGTTACCACTTTAATGTAGCAGACAGCTTCAGGTTTGCTGAGATGAACTTCCAGACCAGGCACAGTTATGGAGGAAGGGATATTATTTATTGAAGCTTACAGATCCAAGGGAAGTTCCATAATGGCAGGAGAAGCGGCCTGCCTTCACAGGGCCAAGCAGAGAGAGAAAAACAAAGCCACCAGCCACACAGCACACAGAGCAAAACTAGTCACACAGCACACTTCAGGAACTCCTGCTAGGCACACTTTGCATAACTTTACAATGGAATCTCAAACCCACCACCACACCTTAAGACCGGCCCCCAGTGACATTGCCTCTAGCAACGTGATTGCAGTTGCAAACTATAAACTAATAAAACACTGAATATATTGGGGGCCATATATTCAAGCTACCACAGTAACATAAGTTAATATCTTAAAATATTAGGGTTTTTTTTTCTAGGAACAAATTATGGAAGCAAAAATTTCTCAAACCCAGCAAAGATCAAACTACAAAAGAGAAGAGCTCTCCAGATAGAAACTGAAAAGCAACCTCCACAATTGGTATTGTCCGTAATTATTCTGATTCCAGAAAATGAAAAGAAAAATGTGTAGTGTCTCACACTTTTATAAACATGCCACCATAGCTGAAATGAACATCTGGAGCTATGATGTAAGGGTTGAAACATTTTCTTGCTTCACTTTCTAACCATTGTCTTTGACTTTCTTTTTCCATGTGTCTTGAGTAGAAAGAACTTAAAAATAATTGTTTACATTTAATACATTAAACACAATTAATTCTGGTTATTTTTTAGCATTTTAATACTATTTTGGATAATGGAACAAAATAAATAAGTGTGTCATTAAGAAAAGGTCTTGGGGAGGGGGAGAAAGGGTGGTGCATGCCTTTAATCCCAGCACTCAGGAGGCAGAGGTAGGAGGATCGCTGTGAGTTCTAGAACAGCCTGAGATTATATAGTGAATCCAGGTCAACCTGGGCTAGTTGAGACCCTACCTGGGGGTGGGGGAGGCGGTGTTCGGAAGAAAAGGTCTTTAGTACTGGAGCTGCCAAAGAGCTGTTTATGGCAGTCTAGCAGCCATCCAGCGCTCAAAGAGGGGACTCACTGCTCATTGAGTGCGTTTCAGGATGCACTGCACAGCCCTGCTAACAGACACTGCTCCTGCAGAGCAGGCCAATCTCCATGTGGGGTACTGGAGGTCAGTGCTGAAAGGTCAACCTGAAAAAGTAAGGAGGTTCAGAGAGGCCTGGGAGAAGAAGCCCTACGTTTAACCCATCTGTATTGGGCCAATTTTCCTTGCCATTTTTTTTCAACCCTAATGGAATACACTTATTGATACACATTTAACTGAATGGCAAGTGGTGTTTCACACACATAACAACCCCCATTATTCTCCTTATAAAAAGCCATTTGGGGCTGGACAGATGGCTTAGTGGTTAAGGCGCTTACCTGTGAAGATTAAGTACCCAGGTTCGATTCTCCTGTACTCATATAAGCCAGATAAACAAAATGGTACATGTGTCTGGAATTTGTTTGCAGTGGCTAGAGCCCCTCGTGTGCCCCCCATCTGCCCCCCTCTCTCTGTTTCTCTCTCTCAAATAAATAAATGAAATATTTTTTTAAAAATCTAAAAAGAAAGCCATTTGAAGGAGAAAGAACTATTCTTGTATTACAAGAATAATTGGATAGCTTTGTTTTTCCCTTTTGGTAAGACCATCTTCCTGTCAAAATGATGAGTACCTCAAGCTCATATGGTCACTCTTACACATCTGTGCCATTCACAGCCGTTTTCATGAGTAATATATAGGACATATTCAAAGTGTCCTTGGCTTTGGAAACAACAAATTTGTGTCCAGGTACACTCCATTGGGCAAAAACAAGCTTTACCTAGTCATTTACCAGTATCTACTGGTGATAGTAACTAGCATGTCCTAAGTATAACAGGTATCTCTCCCTTTTGATGTGCATGTGTGTGTCTCATAGAAGAAGCACACAATTGGAGATTTCAAAGGCTTTCACACTCAATATATTAAGAGGAATTTACAGAATAACAAAAATCTTTCACCTTTTGGCCCCTGTTTGAAAAATTTACTGGATGCCTAATATATTTAATATTCAGTAACATGTGAGGATAATTTTTATGCAACTCTGATAGTTAGAAAGATAGATAACTCAATTATTAGATCATCTATCAAAATATTCAGATGTATAAGAGGCTACTAAAAAGATTGATGATTGAGCAAGTCCACTGATTCTCTAGCCATCACATTCATGCATTCGGCCAGACAACATTTTTCGCTGCCTTCACAAGCAAGCTTCATTACCCATCACTCCAGTGAAAAGAGTTTATTATGAGGCTGCCATCTTGGCAAGACTATTATTATTTAGATGATAAATGCTGAGGGGGGAAAAAGTATGTCTACTTCTTTTATTTTTTTTTTAAGCAAAAGAAGAGCTCTTCTGACAGATAAAACAAACACCATCTACATTTCTAATTAACTTAAATTTGGCAGATACAAATATAGGTCAGCTAAAGCTATGATGTTATCTTCTGTCTGAATTTTACCCTTAATTTGTAAAATGTAAATTAACTAATTAGAAGAAAAACAGCATGATTAGTGACAAAATGCTTCAGCTGGGTCTTTGCTTCCTGACATTTACTATCGAGTATAATGAATTATTGCTTTAAAAAATAATTGATAGAATTTTTCCCTCACCACAATGAAAAACAATCTTAGTAAGAATTTATAAAAGCAGGCCAAGATCATGGCTATATAATAGAACTCTGTGGTATAGATTTTTGAGGAAAAGCAATGGATAGAATATCATAATATTACAAACAGCTCAGCATATGCCTGCATGTCTATGAGTGAATTTGGAGGAAGATGTATGCAGATATGTAAACATAGTTAAAATGATGTTTCCTCTACTAGAAAAATATACTTTACACTGGATTCAACTTTGGGTTATGATTTTCCGCTTATTTAAGCAATCAGTAATAACAGAGCTGGATGAAAGGTTCAAATATTGGACAGAGAAGGGTGACAAAGGAAATAAGATTTCCTGTAGTTCCAACAAGAAAACCTGTCATTCTTAAGTAAAATTAATCCATTTAATAATTAAGAAAAAAAGAGATTTTCAACTCTTCCTGTGTAGATAGACTACTGTTAGAAGAACATCTCCAATTCAAATGTAAATGTCAAGAATACACAAAATCCTGAAAGGTAAGATATGCTTCAACATGTGGAATCTGGCCAGGAATTGGGTAGGGTGGCAGCTGCCAGTTCTCAAAGTGTGAAGACTCAGAGGTCAGATCTCTGCAAGAGATACTAGGGGAGACAGAGCTGCAGCCTTGCTGTAAGATGGAGAAAAGCTACACATGTCCTACTGGTAGTGGGCATTGGTTTCCAGGAACATGATATTTGAAATGATACAGAAAACTGAAAAATGATTCAAACAAATGGATGGCTTCCAGTGTGCTGCTATGCAAAATAGAAGGATGGCTGAAACAATTCAATATTTCATACTTTCATTTTCATTTTTAATTTATTTTTGAGACAGAGGGAGAGAGGGAGAGGGAGAGGGAGAGGGAGGGAGGGAGGGAGGGAGGGAGAGAGAGAGAGAGAGAGAGAGAGAGAGAGAGAGAGAGAGCGCTAAGGCCTCTAGCGACTGCCAACGAACTTCAGATGCATGTGCTACCTTGTGCATCTGGCTAATATGGCACTTGAAGAATCGAACCTGGGTCCTTAGGATTCACAGGGGCAAGCACCTTAACCACTAAGCCATCTTTCTAGCCCAGCATTTTAAATTTTATTTATGCCACAAAAATACTTACCTGGTTAAAACCATTGTAATTTCCTTTAGCAGACAGCTAACATGTTTGGATATTGTCTAACTCATATAAGGGATGAATCCTCTCTTTTCCCAATATTATGACAAATACATAAAACATATTTTGCAAAGTTTAATCTAAAGGTTGGAGAATATTACTGCACTTATTTGATACTAACTAGCTGTGGTGATAGCAAGATTTAGCAGTTTGAATGCACATAATCCATATACTCAGGAGTTTTATTAAAGCTTGTATCTTGGGTCCACCTGGCTGGAGGAGGTTGTCACTAGGGGTGGATCCTGGGGTCCAACCCTAAGGTGTGTTTGAAGGTGGATCTGATTTCCAGTGAAAGGTATACAGAGCAATTTGAGTTCTGGTGGGGTCCCTGATGCTTGCTGCCTGTGTGCTTGCTTCTTTTTTGTGTTGCTGGCTATTTGGTTGTTTCTCTCTGTTTGGATGTATGGAAGCAGCTTCTACCACAGATGGTACTTCTCCCTGGATGTAAAAGCTTGGAATAAATCCCTTCCTCCCATAAACTATGCTTGGTTTGGATGTACACCCCAGCAACACAAAATTGTCTACAACAGAGATTTGGTACCAGGAGTATGGTGTTCCTATGCAATGAAACTGACCATGTGGATTTTGGTCTTTTGGAACTTATGTGCTGGAGAAGGATATGTATGGATTTGGTCATTTGACTGCAGAAGCCATAGAGTGCAGTAAGCCCAGTTTTATGGGCTATTCTGATGAGAGTTTGAAAATGCTAAATGCAGGAGAATGATATTTGGTGGTTTGCTAATGTACTTTGCAATGGGGAAGAAAAGATAGCAGAAAACTTTATTAGAACCTGTCTACATGCATAACGGCTGGTTCCATTCTACGTCCCATGCCCAGAGAGTTTGATCAAGGTTAAATTTGAAAGTAATCGACTAATGTGCTTCAGAGAAGATATAAAAGAGAAAGATAAAAGATTTAAAGTTGAAAAAATTCAAGCAAGTAAAAAATTACAGGCACAGAGATAGGTTTTAGGTTCCTGAAGCTACTACTGTTAAACATATTACTACCATCAACTACTTTATATTAAAAAATGTAAAAAGAGAAGCCGGGCATGGTGATTCATGTCTTTAATCTCAGCACTCAGGAGGCAGAGGTAGGAAAATCACCATGAGTTCGAGGCCACACAGTGAATTCCAGGTCAGCCTGAGCTAGAGGGAGACCCTACCTCGAAAAAAAACAAAACAAAACAAAACAAAACAAAACAAAGCAAAACAAAAAAATTGTAAACAGAAGGCTGGAGAGAAGGCTGAGCAGTTAAGGTGTTTGCCTGCAAAGCCAAAGGATCCTAGTTCGACCCTCCAGGACCCACGTAAGCCAGATGCACAAGGGGTCGCATGCATCTGGAGTTCATTTTCAGTGGCTAGAGGCCCTGGCATGCCCATTCTCTCTCTCTGCCTTTCTCTCAAATAAATAAAATATTAAATTTGTAAAAAGATGCCTGAGGTGATTCCAACAAGGAAAGATTGAATAGAAGAAATATAAGCTCTTTGGAAAGGAAATGACTTGAAGAAAGGAATCTGTTCTTCAAGGTCATGATTTATTTCCTTTCCGAATTAACACATTGTTTTGTCTGTTGCTATGCAGCTGGTATTGATTTTGGAAGCATAAGAAATATATGGAAGTGGATCATAAAAGCTGCTACTGAGATATGGCATATGCAACAAGGTGATGCCCCTCTTTAGGAGACCAGTGAGGGCATTGTATGATGGACCATGGACAGGAATGGATACCCAAAGATGTTTTGGATATACCCAGGAATGTGAAAGGCTACTATGGAGCACTCTTGGCTTGGGAAGGAAGTTTTCCTTGGCTACTCAGCTCAGCTGGAGGGATGGAAATTTGAAATCCAGAAACTATCATCACTGGTTATGGATGTCAGACTTGAACTGCAAATGTTTGATGTTTACCTGATGGATATTGATTTTGCATTGGTCCAGTCTCTCTTTGTTATGCCTAAAAGCAATGGACATGCTTACTCTGTGTCATATGTTGGAAGTAGATAACTTGTTTTGATTTTATAGGACTCACTGTTAAGAGACAGTCTTCAATCTATGATGAGACTTTGTATAAGCTAGTGAACACTATGGGACCTTTGAAGTTGGACTGCATAGAGTTTACCATGTGATATGGTTTTGAGTCTACTGGGGGCCAGGGGGTGAAATGTGGTACTTTGAATGTACATCTCCCATAGACTCAGGTGTCTTATTAAAGCTTGTAACTTGGGTCTTCAGCCTCCTGGTTGGAGGAGGTGCCAATGGGGAGGATCCCGGGGTGCAGCCCTAAGATATGTTTGGGGCACATCTGATTTTAGCCCAAAGGTATGCAAAGTGGTCTAAGCTCTGGTGAGGTCCCTGATGCTTGCTGCTCATTCATGCTTGCTGCTTTTTGGTGTTGCTGGCTGTTTGGTTGTTTCTCTTTGCTTGGATGTATGGAAGGAGCTTCTTCTACCACTGATGGAACTTCCCCTTGAATCTATAAGTCCATTCCTCCCCTAAATTGTACCTGGTTTGGATGTTCATCCAGCAACATGAAACTGTCTACATCACAAGAATATCTTTCTGAATAGCTACTCTGCATTTAAAATGAAATTTATAGGGCTGAGAAATGGCTTAGTGGTTAAGGCATTTGCCTGTGAAGCCAAAGGACCCCAGTTCAATTCTCTAGGACCTATGTAAGCCAGATGCATAAGGGGCACATGCATCTGGAGTTCATTTGCAGTGGCTAGAGACCATGGTGTGCCCATTCTCTCTCTGTCTGACTCTCTTCTATCTCTATTTCTCTCTCTCTCTGCTGGCAAATAAATAAATAAATAAATAAATAAATAAATAAATAAATAAATAAATAAATTTATAGTAGCAGTTGGACTTTTATGTTTGAAAAGTTCATTAATAGAAAACATTTTTCTTCCTGTTTCATAGTGCCATGACAGAAAAATAAGAAATCCTGTGTGCATCCAACCAAAGCCCTACCTCCCAGCATATAAATCTAACATAGAGCATCATATTTATATATGATAGCAAAGTCTCCTGACATAACATTGGCCTTCACCTAGCTCTTCAACCACTTAAACTATAGCACCACCTATGAGGTAATTCTGTCAAAACTTACCTAAGATTTACATCTATGTGCATCAATCTTACACATATGAGGCAATCTTCAAATATTTGAATTCCAATAAATTGGATTCTTTCACCAAGATGAAGAAAAACTATGGAACATATTATAGCATATAGACCTCATTTATTTAGTTTTTCTCTTGCTAGCTATGTGCAGTCTTTATTTGCATTTGTCATTTTGAAAAAATAAATTAATTTTATAAATCAAAAACATTAATAATTCCAAGATAGGTTTTCAATTTTATGGTAACTGGGGAACTAGACAAATAGTCAAAGGAATCATTTACATTCACTTAAATTCTTTATTTTTTCTGCAGAAAGAAGCTTTTCATATCTGAGGAGTGTTATCTCTGAAGCAAGAAAAAGGAAAACAGAGAAATGCTAAGAATGTCAGGTCCCCCAACCCTATCTATTACCCTTAGAGCTGCAGAAAGGTCAGACCGTTTTTGAATTGTATGGATGTATCAGAATATACCAAGAAACCATGACACAACAGGAAGAAGAATGACCTTTCAGTTCTGGATGTTAGGCCTTCCCATGGAGCTTTGGATGTGGGGTATGTATGGATGGGTTCCAAGCTTCTGGACCAAAACAACTCCCAAGGTTTCTTTCAAGTGTGATTCTTAAGAGCTGAGTTCTTATATCTTGTTATAAGTTTCTACTGTACATAGCTCATGGTGTGAAGTGATGTGAGGTTAACTACCCTAAAAGGGAAGTAGTCAAGGCAACTAGACTGAAATTGTTCAAATGTGAGAAATTTAGGTTGGGACTCATTATATTTAGAAATAACCTTATTTCTTGTAAGGGTCATAAATACTGTTACTAAGTTCTTTAAACTTTACTATTGATGCCTTATTATAGTTATCTCCTTTCCTTCCATATACACTAAAAGAATAGATTTCTTTACTCTGTAAAAAGTCACAACCCTTTCCACTGCAGATTATCCCCAAACTAATTTGTCTCTGACATGTCCCTTGGACTCCTATGCACAGAGCAACTGCCTTGTGACAGCTCTCCATAACCCAACTTCAGTGATAAAACTTCAGTGATTAAAGAACTTCCAGTTCTTTAATAACACCATTATTCTCTTTACCATTCATACTAATATCTCAAAATTATCTTTGTTTCATACACCTCAATACAATTATTTTTACTCATGTTATACTGAGAATACTTGCTAAATTATTATTACTTTTTTGAGGAAGGGTCTCACTCTAGCCCAGACTGACTTGGAACTCACAGCGATCCTCCTACCTCTGCTTTTTGAGTGCTGGGATTAAAGATGGGCACCACCATACCATGCTTTTGCCAGATTCTTTAAACTGTCTCTTATCATCTCTTTATGTTCATGTAGACCCCTTCTACTCCTATCACTAGCACTATAAACTGGGAACTGATGGATTATTGAGGTATGAGTGGCTGTACGAGTAATAATATCCCCTATCCCCAGTTTCTTATTTCTGCCCACTCAAAACACAGCTACTAGAATATCCATCCTAATGTTAGGACTTGATCATGCCACACTTCTATTTTTAAACAGACTTATGCTATGACCTTGACCTAGTCACAGCCTCTCCATGCTTCAGCTTTCTTCTATAAAATGTGGATAAAATGCTAGTATCTACTTTGTTGGACAGATGTGTACTTTAAAGAGGATAATACATGCAAGGACTTAAAGTGGTGCTGCAACAAAGCTAGTACTCAAAGTTAGCTGATTGAATTAATTTCCTCAAAGCAAAAGTTAGGTTTTGGTCACTTCTGTACACCCTGAAATGTATGATATATTATATCTCAATAGGAACCCAATAAACAAGTACAGAATTTAATCATACATGTATACTATAACTACTAATGAACTGAGTTGCTAGAATTTGTTTCATGAGGGATTTGTAATGGTGAAAAATGTGTTTCACATTGAACAATGAAAAGCAACTGGGACTAATCAAATATTATAGGATAGTGTTGAGTTTAATATGGCTTCACACAGTGGTCTATAATGAATGACTACAGTGAATGACTTTACTTTCCTCATCTTTGAATCAATATAGAGTGCTTTTAAATTATCATAGCTGAAGCCATCAAGGTGACTAACATAGCCTCATATTTATATTAGCTTATGAGCTTTATAAAGCCTCCAAAAATTTTTCATTACTAAATCAAGGAGTTTCTTTTAATTTTCAATTCACATTCACTTGAATGAGATGTTAAGAATGTTGTAAGACTGAATTTAAAATGGGCATGCAGTTGTGGTTAGCATCGTCACTAGCAACAAAGAAGGAAATGGAAGAAAGGAGTATAAGAGAAGCAGGAAGGAATTGACCAGATAGCTTCCTGGTAGAACCTGTGTGAGAAAATATATGAGTGAACAAAATCTAGAAAACATCTCAGCAGTAATGATTTGGGTGGGAAAAGGAGTAAAACAGGAGATGAAATCCACACAAATCTTGAGAGCAGAATGCAAGAAGGCATAGGAGACACCAAGGAAAGCTCAGATGAACATAGCTGGCTTGTTAATGGATAAAAGGAATTCAGAAGTTTTTGTATGATAATAGCAATAGAAAGCATCCTATTTATTCTCATTCCTAGTTGATTCTGGAAGTCACATTTGTTTATGAAGTAGTCATCATACAGATTTGTTTAATAAGAAGAGTATAAGACATGCACATTGTTTCTTGATTCACTTTCCACATCATATGCATGTGAGCAGGGAATGCATAAGGGGGCACAAGAATCGCAACCTCACAATTCTAGTTCACCCAACCCTGGAGAAGCTTCAGCGACGTCACACAGCAGAAGGGGTGCGGACTGGAGAACACATGTTCTCAGAGGCAGTAAAGGAGAGCACAGGCACAACTTCTATGAATAAGGCTCTCTTGTCCACAAAGAGAGTCTGCTTTGCTTTAGTCCAGGAGGATGTCCCTGGCAGAGTATATCAACATCAATCAAAGAAAGCTCATTTGTAACAACTGCATGCTTGTTATCCTTCCTTGGCTTTACCTAAAATCTTCCCTCTTGTTGGGCAAAAAATGTTGTGACTAAAAAATCCTATTCTAATCTTCAGAAGCTTTAAAAGAAGAAACATAGAATACTTCTCTTCAAGAGAGACTGAAATGTGGGTGTTTGTGTAGTATGTTTTCATA
Source organism: Orientallactaga sibirica (assembly GCA_036365145.1). Lineage (NCBI taxonomy): Eukaryota > Metazoa > Chordata > Mammalia > Rodentia > Dipodidae > Orientallactaga > Orientallactaga sibirica. Next base: position 36,863,293 of record JAEOAD010000006.1, on the reverse strand, counting down.
GGTTACATTATTAATGCTTAAAACATGGGTTTGTGATAACCGTGGAATCTATAAATTAAAATAATAAGATTATAATGTTAACTAAGAGTAAAACAAACTGGTATATAGTTTGTTAAACTGTGTTAAAAAACTAAATGAGACTCCTACATAGAAACAATAGACAGTAACAGGGAATGGACTAATTCTCCCTCATTAACAACCAAAAACCAAAGACATAAGGCATATAGTTGCAAGTCACTAGGAACAAAAGCTGTGTATGCTTGGTCTTTCCCAGCACACTATCTAGAGTCTGTCCTAAGTGTGAACCCAGAAGCCTAATTATCATCCTGATCTGAGAAGCTGTAGCTTAGATAGCAGGAGGGCAAGCCATTCAGAGTTTCTTCTTGACTAAATTGGGAAATTCTAGGAGATAGTAAAGCACATTGTTGGGGGTGGTGGTGTGTGTGTGTGTCGGGGGAGGGGGGGCGGGGGTTAGTGTGAGATTTCCAGAGACAGATTGATTGGATCACCAGAGTTCTGATCTAATGGATGGAGTGACCAACTCTGATGCATTCAAAATCTGACAGACTATTGGAAGGTGGTAGAAACTGTGTGGTGGTTTGAGTCAGGTGTCCTCCATAAACTTGTGTGCTCTGAATGCTAGGTCCCCAGCTCGTGGCAATTTGGGAATTAATGCCTCCTGAAGACAGTGGATTTTTGGGGCCGGGCTTATGTGTGTTATAGCCAGTTTCCCTTTGTCAGTGTTTGGCACATTTTCCTGTTGCTGTTGTCCGCCTATGTTGGCCAGGAGGTGATGTCTACCCTCTGTTCATGCCATGATTTTTCCTTTGCTATCACAGAGCTTCCCCTTGAGTCTGTAAGCCAAAATAAGCCCTCTTTACCAAAAGCTGCTCATGGTCAAACCTGACTGTAACACTGGAAGGTGGGGCCTGGTTGGTAGAAGCAGATCACTGTGGGTGTGTCTTCACAGAACATATCTTGCTTTGGCACTTTTCTTTTTTTTTTTTTTTTTTCTGAGCTCTTGTCCAAGATGTTGACTGTTCTACCATGTTCTTCCTGCTATGATGGGAGGAAACCTCCAAACTATGAGCTGAAATATATTCTTCTTCTCTGATGTTGTTTCTATCAGTAATTTTATCGAAGCAACAAGAAAAATAATTAATGCAGTTGCAAACAGAGATCTGAAGTGAGTCTTCCTCAGGTGTAAAGTACATAGATATGAAGATATCCAGTATCTTTCCCTTATCTGTAGGGGATATGTCCCAAGACCTCCAGGGGATGGCTGACATTGAAGATAGAAACCTACATATGTTATGCCTTTCCATATGCCCTTTAGCACTGGTTCTTTCACGTAATGACTCTGCTATTCTGGGGCCATTATTAAGTAAAAGAAGGGCTGTTGGACAAAACAAGATAATACAATGATCAAGCTGATAGGCCAAGATGGTAAGGGACAATATGCAGGCAGCACAGAGAGCATGAATGTGTTGAAGGAAAGGGTGATTTGGACCTGGAATGTGATGGGGCAAGAGTGAGATTTTATCATGTTACTCAGAACAGCACACAATTTTAAACTATGAATTGGCTATTTCTGACATTTTGTATTTTTTATTTTTATAGTGTGGGAAGAGCTAGAGCCATTATTGTCAAAATCATGGACAAGGGAAGACTACCATAGAAAACATGCTTAGGCATGCTTCAAGACAGTGATCAGACAGATCTCTCTAACCCAAGAAACTGCAACTCATGAACATTTCCTAATCTATTTTCTTTCCTTTTAATCCTTTGCCTAAACTCACTCCAGTTTTACAACAACCATTTTATTATTACAAAGTTCACTCTAATGGCCTAATACAACATTTCTCAGTTTTGGCATCAAAAGTCACCACTGAATGGCAGCCCAAAATGAAAATTCTTTGCTGGGAAAAGCCTTGTTATTCATATTTCACATGCAGGAAAAAAATGGTTTGACTATCCAGAGAAGACATTCTTATGACAGCACTAAACAGAAAATAGTTCCCGCACCCTTATCAAATATTTGGAGGTTACTCCAGTTAATAACAGTGTCCAGTATGTGTCAGAACAATGGGATGTCAATATCTTACAGGCAACTCTGCTATAAGAGATGGAAAGACAAATTATTATGTTTTACCTTTACAGAAGTCCTCTCAAGTGCATTTGCTAATTACTAGTCAGCCTGCGTCTTGTTGCTGATCACTACTTGTTAGTATATGGCAGCAGTGCCTGCCGAGGCTGCCGTAATTGAAGGTTTGCAAGAGTTTCCACTGCTGAGGCATATATTCCAACTTAAGACAGATGTGATCAGCCAGCCTTGTTTTTAACAAGACTGAAATAACTGGAAATCTGTGATTTGGCTAATTGCAGGCTTCCTGAAAGTAGCTTAATACAGGAAAAACTTTGACCATCCTCTGAAAAATACCTTCCTTAAAACTCAACTGCTTAGTGGCCTTGTTCTAAATGCCATCCCCCTAGGTTATCACAGATCAGAGAAAGCAGTCCTAGACCACTGAGTAAATAACTGATCTTTAAAAAAATCCTTCGAGGTAAGAAATGAGCTCTAATCAATTCTTGTGGCAGAGGTACTTGCTTGGCATGGCCCCAGGAAAGCAGACTCTCTGGAGCCAAAGGTTCAACAATCTGACTGACACACATTGGCTTTTAATCTTTTCAGCAATATAGAAATGTGATCAAGACCATATTTCCTCTGGCACTCATCTCCCTCATATTCTACCACCAATACACATAGGGCTTTGACCACATAAGACCCAAGACTACTTGCTCCTTAGATACTGTTCTTTAGACTCGGTCCTGAGGGACCCATGCCTTGGACACTTGATAGAAAATGCTTTGGCCCCATTCTGGTTGAATATCAATCAATACAGTGAGGTCTACAGAGCCAAAGGACTCTGCTCTGTCTCCCAGTCCCCTGTAGGCCATGCTTCATGTTTCAGGGACAGTATGATGTGATGATCCAAGTCCTGAGACCACTTCCAAGGTCAGTATCACCTTCTTCTGCAGGTTCATCCATCTGATGAGGGAGCAGACCATGAGAGTAGGCACCTCTTGCCTGAGGGTGGTGGTTTGTGGGAACATGCATGGAACTTGGCTGTCTAAGCTGGGGTATTCATGACACCTTCCAGGCAAAGTGGAGAGAGGGAAGAGAAGGCTTTGTAGTGGGGCCACAGGTCCCTGCACCTTCAAAAGCAGCCTGGAATTCCAAGCAGTCTGGAGACTGTTAATGTAAACTCAAACTTCTGTGTCTTCATGTACAATAGAATGCATCCTACTTAAGGTATGTTAACTTGAACATGAAGAGCATACCCCTCCATATGTATCCCTGGCTCAGGCCCCATGGTATGCATTTCCTGAGGAAATGATATTGTTCTCTAGTAAGGATTTTTCAGGCATTCTATGCCTTGACTTGTCTCACTACCTTAAAGATACTTGCTCGACCATGTTTATTGCCACTCTTTTCACAATAGCTAGGAAATGGAACCAGCCTAGATGTCCCTCAACTGATGAGTGGATAATGAAGATGTGGAACATCTACACAATGGAGTTCTACTCAGCAGTAAAGAAAAATGAAGTTATGAAATTTTCTGGAAAATGGATGGATCTGGAAAGGATTATACTTAGTGAGGTAATCCAGGCCCAGAAAGCCAAACGTTACATGTTCTCTCTCATATGTGGATCATATCTACAAATGATTGGACTTCTATGTGAATAAAAATACAACTTAGTAGCTGAAGCCAGCAAGCTAGAAAGGGGATATAAAGGGAATAGAAAGGGAGGGAGGGGGGACTTAATAGGATTGTATTGTATATCTGTAAGTAGAAGAACAGATTAATGGAGGTGAAAAGGCCTAAGTGAGGTCAGGGGAAGCAATTGAGTAAAGGAATGGTGGAGGGAGGGTTAATCAAAATCTAAGAGGATATAAATAAGTCATATGGAAACCTAGATTTCTGGACAATGGAACACTCAGAAGCTATAGATTGTTACTAGAAAATGTTCAATGCCAGGGATGGGATACCTTCTAGGGAGTTGTTGGCCAGGGAGGTCACAGATACCCCCAAAACATTATAGACCATTGCTGAGGCTCTTATTTTCCCATCAGGAATAGATGGTAAGACCCTATAGCTGAAGACTCCACATACCTGGGTGGCAAGGTCACTGAGAAATCCTGCTGGAGCTGAGCTGAAAGCCTTTTCCATGCGGACTAGCTGACAGAAAGTTGGGAAAAGCTACACTGGATGCAGTTCAATGGGAGAGAGAAAACACCAGTGAAGGTACTCAACAGTGAACACTGCAAGCTTTAAATTTGGCCAGCCAGGCCAAATGAGCCAATGGGTGCAGTAGTGGCATGTCTGTTATGGGAGAAACCAACTGCTCTCTAATTGGACTGGAGGCCTGCTCCATGGGAAGGAATACATCCCTGATACTGAAAACCTACAACAGGGGTAGTCATGAGCCATAAGGGTGTAATGTTTGCTGGTGTCTTGCTAAATGTATATACTATGCTCACCAAACTGCCCAGTAAGCACTTCTCTTAATGTCCACACCCATATATTAATGCTACTCTCACTTTTGTTTAAAGAAGCTTCTCTTTTCAGATGCTGGCGACCTTGGGATGACTCAGAAGGCACCATGGTGTTAAGAAGAAGGGACAGAGGAGTGCTCAGCACTGAAACATCTCTAACACACCTTCCAAGGCTCAGGGTCCATTGCGGAAGAGGAGGCGGAAAGAATGTAAGAGCCAAAGGAAGAGTAGGACTCCTAACAACGTGCTCCTCCAGACACAAAATGGCCTGGATATCCATGACCTCACAGTGCCTGATGCTACCTACACAAGACCATCACAATAGGAGGAAAAGATCATGACATCAAACTGAAAAGAGAGATGGATTGAGAGGGGGAGGGGATATGATGGAGTGGGGGGAGGGAGGGAAGTACCATGGGAGATTGTCTACAATTAAAGAAGTTGTCAATTAAAAAAAAAAAAAAAAATGCCAGGGCTAGAGAGATGGCTTAGCAGGTAAGGAGCTTGTATGTAAAGCCAAAGGACCCAGGTCTGATTCCCCAGGACCCATGTAAGCCAGATGCACAAGGTAGCACATGCATCTGGAATTTATTTGCAGCTGCTGGAGGCCAAAGCATGCACATTCTCTATCTGTCTCTTTCTCTATCTCTCTCAAATAAATAAATTAAAATTTAAAATAAAAAGATAAAGTATGAAATTTTGGAAAAGTAAATAATCAACAGAAAGCTGATATGGTGGCTTGTAGCCATAATCATAGCACTTGGAAGATGTCAGTCGGCTTCCTGAGTGCTCAAAGTTCATCAGAGAAAGACCCTGCCGCAAAAACAAAATAAAACCAAAATCACCACCACTATGAAAATTTATCTGAAAAACTTGCTATTTAGTTAACCTTTGTTTCCTATTTTAAAATGCCTATGAAATATTGTCATAGTTATAAAAGCTTAAACATCTAAAAAGTCTATAAAAATGTTTTAGTAAAATGAGCCATTTTCCTTACTGTTGTTAGAGTGACATGGCTCAATTATAGGTTAATGTCACTGTGTCCTACATATTGCTGAACAGTTGGTTAAAATTATTGTTACTTGCTAAGCATGAATATATTCATCCATAGAGTCATTCCTCCAATAACTACCCATGGCTTGCCTGCTAGGTGACAAGCATTCTGACACTCTCTAGGCATTTAAAGATGATAAAAGGGCTGGAGAGATGGCTCAATGGTTAAGACTTGCCTGCAAAGCCTAATGACCTGGGTTTGATTCCCTAGTACCCATGTAAAGCCAGATGCACAAGCTGGCACATGTGTCTAAAGGTCATTTGCAGTGGCTAGAAGACGTGGTGCACCCATTCTTTCTCTCTCCCTCCCTCCCTTTCTCTCTGATTGGAAATAAATAGATTGATAAATAAAATATTTTTTAAAAGACAGATAAAACACAGAGATACTATGGAACTCAGTTGGAAGAGGGTTTCAAGTAAAATACCAAGTATAATGTTGGATAACTGCTAGGAAATCATTAGCAAAATACAGAAGGGACTTCTACTTTGGAATATAGGAAACCATCCCAAAGAGGTTCAACCGAGTTGAGTGGTGAAGTTATGTGAGTAGTTTTGTCATACAAAGCAATTAAAATTGTATAACTGAAACACTTCCAAATTCCATCAGTGGTATGCAAGAAAAAAAGAGAATTATTATCTGTTGACTTCCAGACACTGTAAAGTTCTTTACATGTCATATTAAATAGCTGATTTTTACAACCACAGGACAAAAAAAGATATTACTGATTCGAGTTTATTGAGGAGTAAACAAGGGGTTAAGGGGACTAGCAAGCTGCTTCCAGGTAAGAGACCAGACAAGAAAATATGACAACTGGATTCAAACTTGGTATTCTTTCCATAACTACAGAAAGACAAGGCTTTTGTGTATTGATTTCTTTTTCTTTTTTTTTTTTTTTTTCTGTTTTGCAAGGTAGGGTCTCACTCTGGACCAGGCTGACCTGGAATTAACTATGTAGTCTCAGGGTGGCCTCGAACTCTTGGTGATCCTCCTACCTCTGCCTCCCGAGTGCTGGGATTAAAGGCGTGCACCACCACGCCCGGCTGTGTATTGATTTCTTAAGGCAATGTTTAATGGTAGAGCTCCACAGTTTGGGGCTAATATGGTCTGTTTCTCAGAGGTATTCTTTATTTCTTTTAACTCTAGAAATAAAGGTTTCAGACTGTTGAAGAGTTAAGTCAAGGTTCATATCTAAGATGTGGATCTGCTTGTAGGAAAAGGGGCTTATATTCTTTTGTTGATTTATCTGATTTGAGAAATATTACTGTATTGCAAATTGTAAAATTTTCAAGGGGTGATAAGCCAGGACAATTATCTTAAATTTTGATAAATCAATGTAAGACATATTATATATGGCAATTGGAAATAATATACCAAGGAAAGCACTTTTAAAGAGTTTTACTCAAACAACCAAACTGGTGTTTATACAACTATTTTCAACTACATTCTTTTTGTTCATTCACAAATGCACCATCCATCCATCCATCCATCCATCCATCCATCCATGTCAGCATAAAGCCCAGTGAAAAAAGGAAATGACTGGAGGCTTTATATCTTAGACTGAGAGGTCAGGGAAGTCCTTCCAAAGGGGAAATGTGAGCTGAGCTATGAACATCATAAGAGAAAGAACTAAGTGGTAATCCAAGCAAAGACATTTTCAGACTAAAGAATGAGCCAGAAAAAGGGTCTTGAAGAAGAAACAAGGTTTAAGAAAGACCAGGAAAGTGAGTTTGATGGGAAGTGTAAGAAAGGGAGGGGCTAGTATGTGAGAGGAGAGAGGTGTATGTAGAGAGGACTGTGCTGGAAGGGAAGCAGATTACACAGAAGTCTTGAGGATCATGGTAGAGCTGGGATTTTATTTCAGATGTGAAGGAAACAACTAGAAAATCAGCAGGGAAGTGACACAATGTACTTTATCGTTGCCTAAACTGAGATATTGACAGCTGACCACAGGTCTTTAACAGCCAACTGAAGATGATCAGCAGGAAAATTCTAACACCTGTCTAAGAGATGCTGATCCGCACTGAGGCGAAGGTGGGTTGGCAGAGAGTCAACATACAGTTTGAGATGCGGTGGACACAGAGCTGGAAGAACTCACAGATCTAAGCTAACACTTGAGTTCTTCAATTGACTAAGCAAATTGTGCCACCATTGGTTGAACTGAGGAAAAAAAAAAACTGGAGAATAACAAGCTTGGGGAGAAAAATCAAGAGTTTACTTAAAAAAAAAAAAAAGAGTTTATTACTGTGTGTTTTTGAAGGAAAAGGAAAGAGGAGTAGGCATCGGGTTCCAGGATCTTCTAGCTTAGAGGCTGGGAAGAAGAACCAGCAAAGGAGACTGGGGATGGTAGGGGCACAGCAAGAAAAGAGGCAGGAGAAAAGGCATTGTAAGCCAAGAAAATAAAATACTTCAAAAGGTGAGAGTACTTACCCAGTAAGGGAGAGTGCCCAACCAGTAAGAGAGAGTACTCGGGCTGGAGGGTTGGCTTAGTGGTTAAGGCATTTGCCTGCAAAGCCAAAGGTCCCAGGTTCAATTCCCCAGGACCCACAAATAGCCAGATGCACAAGGGGAGGGGGCACGTGTATGGAGTTCATTTGCAATGGCTGGAGGCCATGGCACACCCATTCTCTCTCCCTCCCTCTTTCTCTGTCAAATGAATAAATAAATTAAAATAAAATATTTTAAAAAAGAGAAAGTACTCAACCAGTAAGAGAATACTCAATCAGCAAAGCAGCTGAAATGCTCAGCACACATGTCAGTGTTTCATGGATGGACATTTGTATAGAAATATGGAGGCATTGTCCTAAAAAACATTAATTGAACTTTCTTATAGTAAAACCAATCTTTAACTTGAAAGTTAACTACAGTCTTATCATTACCCCAAATGCCAGCCTCCATGAAAGACTACAGGGAGAACTGCTTTGTGAGTTGTGTTCACAAGTAAGGAGGGTAGGGGCCCATACTTTAACAAATGGCAAAATGCCATCTCTGGTAAATTTGTACATTTGTCTCCAATCCCAGAATCATATCCAAGCAAGTGCCCCTGGGATCCCTTGTGAACCTGTACACTGCCTGTATTTCTTTGGTTTTCTGCAGATGCTTGTTGGGTATTTCCTCCCTGAATGATTTCGACCAGTAAAATCATGGCTGACTTTCCCTTATCAGACAACATGCCCTATATGAACCATACCCACTCAGCCAGTTTACAAAGAATACATTGAGGAGTATAAGCCAGTAGTAGCCTAAGTGCAATATCAGGATGGGAAAATTAAAATGTAACACAATGGGGCAAGACCCAACCCTTAGGAAACAGTATTCCATTATTTGCCACTCAGACCCTCTTCAGCCACATTAGTAATTGTCAGGTTTATTTCAAGGGAAATGAGATTGTGCAATACCCCTCTAAGAGAACAGTGCTAAGCACACGGTAGGCACTCAGTAGCTGAGTTGCTTAAGAATGAATATATGCTTTTGGAATTTTTAAGTGAGCTCCATTCTTTAGAATTCAATTTATATTTGTTCTTTAGAAAAGATTCGGCTAGTACCAAGAGGGTTTTGAAAATAGTCTTAATGCATACTGATTTACTTGATCAATTGTTTTTAATCCTTTACTAATCTAAACTCATGCAATTTGATTTTCTTGTCATTGCTTTCCCTATACCATCGAAAATGATGCTTTCTTTACCATTTCAAACTCATCATAAAATTGCTAAAAATCTAAAATTCAATTTGCCACATTACTGCTAATTTGAATAATGGTTGAATAAAACCCAGGAAACGCTGAAGCAGCATTGATTTCTAGAACATTTTGCACTTTCCTCCTCCATCCCCGTAAAGTAAAGCTCGGATGCCACGCACAATTACCCAAGAAAATCAAGAATGCCGTTACATTTAGCATTTTGTCATGATCACTGTTACCATGGCGAAGAGTAGACGAAGTCTAGCACAGCTGCCATGGGTGAGGTCCGCTGGCCTTTTGTAAAGCTGAGTAACAATACAATGCCCAATTCTACAGCCTGCCATTGTGCTCCCAACACCAAAGCTGCTGTGCACAGATGTCGCTGCCTCCTTCCTTAATGACCTGGGCCAATGTCATCTTATTATGGTCTTCTTACTGCTGGCCAGGAACTGAGGAGCACAGTACATCTAGATAGGTTGCCACCTGCCTCACCTCTTGTTCCAACGGGCAAAACACACAATGTGAATACAACAGGACTGAATATAAAGCCGGAGTTTCAGCAGCTGCACCACAGATGTCAGTGATGCTGCATTGGAGGTGGCATGGATAAATGCAGGACGATAACTCACCGAATACACATTATTTTTTTCTCTTTGAGTATCAATTTAGTTATTTACAGAATGGGAATAAAATTACCTTCCTTGTAAAGACTAGCTGAGCCAATATGTACGTCCAGACATATGGCAGATACCTAACAAAACGTCCCCAGCCATACCCCTTTCTTAATTGCTGAGATTTCTGTCTCATCAGGAAGGTTGCAGAAGTTGGGAAGTAAACTGTTTTCTATTGTTGCAAAGTAAACCATTTTAATTTTTCATATGGTTTAGATACTGTCTTCAGAGAACAGAGAATCAATTAGTTTTTATGGTCAGAAAGGAAACATAAATTTCACACCAAAAGGGTACAATCCAGTGTTTACATCATAGTGTGCACCACCATAGTGTGCATCTTATTATCTGTATCTTAAGCGATGCTAATATAATCACTGTGAAGTAGAAAATAGAGCATATACCAGTTTCAGTCTTATGCAGAGATTTGGTCTTAAAAAAATGAAGCAACCTTATGAAAGCAGAGAAGTTTAAATTATCTATAATGAATACATTAATCAAGACTGTATTTACTAGGAAAAAAAAGGGCTACTAGCATTTTTACCAGCTAAACAAAATATTTTTTTCTAATGAGATTTCAGCTGAATATCGTTTATCTTAAAAGAAAAATAATGGGGCCTTACCTATTCCAGTAGCTCCAGAACTGGCCGTGTAGGTAGGCATGGTGGCTACATTCATCACCAAAGGAGGCTTTGCTTTCAATCCAGTGAATTATGTGCCCCTCTACAGCTAAGGGACAGAGCATTACTAAGACATGGTGAAAGCGAGGGAAGATTGAAAATCCTGAACTCTGCACAGGCCTCTCTGCGCTTCACATTGACAAGCAGAGGCTTAGCCTTTGGCATTAACCATGGGTGTAATTATAAAACACATAGTGTGAGTTCATCACAGTGAACACATGAGCTACAAGCACATCCTCTGACTTTCATCCCTGTTTTCAAACCTCCCTAGATCTGAGAATACTGCTTGCAGTTCGACAAGTAACAGGCCAAGCAGACCAAAGTGAGTGGCTGCTCAGCAAAACCTTGTAAAAATTCAAAATGTAGGGTTGGAGAGATGGCTTAGCAGTTAAGTGCTTGCCTGTGAAGCCTAAGGACCCCGGTTCGAGATTTGATTCCCCAATATCCATGTAAGCCAGATGCACATGGAGGTACATGTACCTGGAGTTCGTTTGCTATAGCTAGAGGCCCTGGCACACCCATTCTCTCCCTCCCATCCTCTTCCCTTTTCTCTGTCTCTAATAAATAAATAAAAATAAAAACTTTAAGAAAAATTCAAAGTGTAGAGAAATGAGTTGAAAATGGCAACCAAAATGTCTTTAGGAGACATTCTTATTCTTTGAATATATGTATGAGTTTTTAGGGCATAGATTACTTCCTAACTATTATTTGTGCTACTTTAAGATAATCTTTGCCAACTATTTGACCCATTTAGAGAAAATATTACAAAGATAACCTCCTGTGATAATATTTGCTAATATTAACACATTAAAAAGGGAACAGAAAAAATATCTCTTTTCTATAAACAAATGAATATCAGACTTTAAGGACTTACCAACTGGAACTTGTAAAATAAAGTCTGGAGTTTTGTCATAACCCTTTGCACGGAGCTGATCTTCATCTATAGAAAGAATGAATACTATAACTTACAACAGTATTCCATTAACAAGACAGCAATTTAATTGGTTTTCTTTCTTAAATATGTGTAAAAATTACTAATGCAGTCATACATAACTTTCCTTTACACACGATGCTGGCAAATAAATTTTCTTCTCAAACCTGAAGGACAGATACAAAAATGCTTCTTTGCTCCCTTTGCATTCGTATATCTTTATTATAAACATCATCAATCCAGGCTGTTGTAAGGTCCTTTCTTCCAGTAACTGAAAATCCTCAAAGAAATATATTTTCTGATGGGAAGGAATGACATTCCCTATAGTGTCCACCAGTGGTATTATCAGCCAATATGGATGATTGACAGTAAGGCACAGCGCAGTGACCCTTACAGTTGTGAAACAAATGCTTTCATTAAGGCAATCAAAGTTTACTTTCAATAAGTAACGTTACCTCTATCTACATGAAAAGGATAAGGACAATGAGATCACCACAAAGAATTAACTATTCTGTTTCAAACCTTCTTCATTCCTCCTACCACTTCTGATATTAGCTAGGGTTTTACAGCTAACAATTTATAATTCTGAAAAGCAAACGGCCTTGGAGATTTTCCCCCCATGTTTCTTGGATTTCTTGATCCTCTGTAAATATGAATGAGCCATTCAGGAAGAAAAGAAGTAGGGAAACAGGAACAGTGGCAGAACTGAAAAGACAGCAAGGTGCTTGATTGAGAAACATCTTTCAGTATTTTCTAAATCCTGCCCTTGACTTCTAATGGCATTACAATGCCATTTCTGAAACCGAGAGTTCTCCATTAGATTTTGGAGTGACCTGGTCATTCAATTCCAGACATGGCTTTCTGTCTTCACCCAACCTCAACTAATGGCCCAACCAAGTAACAAGGAAGGCCGTGTGGTCTCTTAACACCTACTGGGCTGTTGACATTGTCATGCATCCCACTCGCCTTCCTGCATCACCTTTGATTAAAATTAATGGCCCATCCCCAGTGGTGGGGAGCTTATTTCCAATCCATTTGTCAGCCTAAGACAGTGGTTTCATGGCCAACGTTCAGAAATTCTGTCTTAGAACATTCTTGTGTACATCCTGGACGGTCAGCATTTTAAATGTATATAACCTTTAATGATAAGACATATATTTAAAATAATTTAAGCTAAATTTTGTTAGAAGTTAGTATCTGTAAAGTATGCCAGTTTAGGCTTGATGCTAGAATCCAGAGTAACCTTGTTGCTTTGAAATTAAAAAAAAAAAAAAACAAGCTAACTATTAAGATAATAAAATACAAACTAAGGGAATGTTAATTTGAAAATGCACTACAGGAATAAGATAGGATACATGTCTACCCTTAAACTAACTATACTCTAACCACAAAGATGTTTAGTGGAAAAGGCATTAATTAATACCAACTCCAGGACCACCAGCTTCAATACGATGTTTTACATAGGTGATGAACAGTTTTAAAAGTTGAATTTACATTTAAAAAGATAGATGAGTGCTGGAGAGATGGCTTAGTGGTTAAGGTGCCTGCTTCCTAAGCCTAAGAATGCTGGTTCCAATCTCCAGCGGTTCCAATCTCCAGGTCCCACATTTAGCCAGATGCAAAGTGATGCAAGGGCGCAATGCTGCACTTGACCACAAGGAGGTGCACGCATCTGGATTTCATTCGCAGTAGCTGAGAGACTGCTGGCACACACATCTGTATATGTCTTCCCCTCCCTCTCTCTCTGTCTCTCTCTGTCTCTCCCCCCCAAAAAAGATAGATGAATATTTTATTAATACTATCCTAGCTTGATCAACCTTCACAGGTGTAAAAAGTTTCAGAAAGCAAAATGATTATGTTTCTGACGGCAGCTCAAAACAAAATTTCAGAGGTCACCAAGCAATCCAAATGGACACAATAAAATCCTTTTTATGGCAGACATATAGCCCCAAGATTACTTATACAACATCTGCAATTTAAACTGCATGACTTCCTTAATGTGAAAAGTAAAACCCAAACCTCATCCACAAAAAGCAGAAGGAAATAAGGAATTTTACCATCTTTTTGTGAAAAACTTCAAAGTACCACAGGGACATAGTCTCAGTCTCTCTCTCTCTCTTTCTCTCTCTCTCTCTCTCTCTCCCCCTCAATCTCCCACTCTGTCCCCTCCCCCCTTTCTTTTTGTCCTTTCCTTCCACTGTCTCAGTCAGAATAAACTTGATCCAACTGTAACTGTATCTAAAAGACATCAGCCAAAATATTCCTTTATTTACTAAACCCTCACTCTCATGTCTCCTATTTCAAACTCTACATGGTTTCTTTCCTTTCCTAAGGAATGAGGAAGGAATAAGTTAGCAGAGTTGAGAGGAAAAATCAAGTATGTGAAGGATCCTTTATGAAAAGAAGGCTCACCTGTACCTGGCCCCATGGCAGCTTTCTAAGGCTGAACACCATTGGGTGATTTTAAGGCCAGTCCCACCTATATGGCCTGGTTTTCTGGCTCTTACGCTCTTCTTTGTATACCTCCAGACTTTGAAAGGGTTCTATCACTGGATTATTACTCAAACCATTGAGTATATATACCAGTTTGGTTTGCATGCCATGTGCATGAATCTGTAGTCTTGAGGTTCAGCATGTGCTGCTTCCTTCTGACCCCTCTTCCATTGTGCTCTTGTGCTGCTGTGCATGGGCTGGAAAGGATGTCATTCACATGGGAGCCTGGTGTGGTTGTTCTGTGGACAGGGATCCTTATTTTCCTTTTGAAGATCTTGTCTGTTGCTCTATTCTCATTTCTAGCATACGCTCTAAACATTCATGCTTAAAAATACAAGTGTATTTTAAAGAATAAGTCTACTTACAATAGCAATGATTTTCTTTCTGATTTAACTACTGAACATAGACAAACCACAAAGGCACCAAGGTTGGCCCAAAGTTCAAGGGTATGTTTTATTAATTCCTGTAATTATTTTTCATCTTTGATCTCAAATGTCTAAACCTCAGTTCATCTCAACTGTAAAGAAGTGAAGTGACCCCTTTTCCTTAGACATTTTTTTTTTTTTTTGTCACTAGTATTTAAAACAACACTGGACTTACAAAGTTCTTAGAGTTTGGGTAGAATTCCTCCACAATCCCCATCTGTGCCTGGTGCTGTGCCCTTCTCAGGCCGGTCTTGGGTCTCCTCCTTTCCTGTTTCTCCATGGCTGGCAACCCATGTGGGCTTTTACCTCGTCTACACTTTACTCACATTCCATACAAATTCTTATACTTTGCTTGTATATGAACCAACTAAGAACCATGATTTTTGAATGTCCCAAGCTATAAATACATATTTAAAAACTCTGTTGTCTTCTTTAAGGAAAAAAAAAAAATCAAGATTTAGAAAAAGGTAGGAAAAATATTAATTAGACAGTAAGAAGAAGTATAAGGTCAATAATGTGGAGTACCAGTTTTAAAATAATTTCTCCCCAAATCAGCCTCTAAATCCCGACTCCCTGGCTTCTTCAAAGAGAACAGAAAATATAATCTTCCACATTAGGATGTGTGTAGAAACTCAGTACATTTCATAACTGCTAACTCAATGTCATGGTTCCGGGTTTCATTATCAAAATAAACATTACGATATCATCACTTAAGACTTATTAGCCTTCACATCTACAAAATGTAGAATTTTAGGTAATTGTTGCTACATGAAAACAATATTCCAGAGCTAATAAAGTCTTAGAGACTCTAATTTATATTAATAAAAGCATCCTAGAGAAGTTAAGTTATCCTCCAAAATCTGGACCTTTCAAATAGCAAAGATACAGGACAAAAGCCATGTCAGCCAAGTTCCAGTTGGTCCTACTACAGGGCTCTTTATTATGGTAAATACTTAAACTGGATCACATGTAATATTCATGGAAAGTGGGAGATTCCCATTTTGCTCTTGTGTGACCAGTGGCTGGCCACTTGTCAGGTACTGTTTAGAGAAATGGGATGACCTTCTAGCTTTTGGCACTTCTTTGGCTTCTCCTTAACAGGGTCCAAGAAGTCATTAAAAAAGCATATACACCTAAGATGAATCCTAATTAAAAAATACATTTAAATATTACAATTTCAAATATATAAAAGAATTCAAGCCTTTATTTATCTTTCACTTTGTTAGGCCTGTCTTTAGGGGGTACTTAAAAGAAAAGGAATTACACACACATAAAAAACATTGCAAGCATCTAATTTCTCTGGCCTCTGAATTACCTTCTCCTTGAAATACCCAAAATATCAGAAGCAATTAACCACTAATTGCACAATTTCTTTTTTTAAAATAAAGGCCGGTTTTCGAGTCAGTGAACAAGACACATCTGAAACTAGTTAACATATACTTAAGAATCATATGGAGACTACTAAGAAAAGATTCCCTTTGTTTGTTGTATTAAAAGCTTTAAATTCCAGTTTGCAGCATCTGAAAATGAAATGTAATATTCTTAGATACCTTTTATCCAGGAATTTGTCAAAAGGCATCTAAAATTCTAGGTTAAAAAACACTAGCTGATAAAAGGTATATTAACATCTTGTGCATTTTACTAAGTCACGAGAGGGCAGAAAGCAACACAGCAATACAAATTACATCACAGGGTATCTGTTCCACTCTAGTGTTCTGTGTGTCCGGACTATTTTTTTTCTCTAAAACACTGTCTTATTCAATATTTGGAGCCATGACCTTTTCTCTCCTTGTTTTTACGTTTCCCCAGAGTTAGTTTTACATTATTTTCTATTGAGAAAATTAGTAAGGCTTAGTAACAGCTATACTATGACATGCAAACTGCACCACAGTACACAAAACACATATGCATTGAAGGGGGAGACTATCACACAAATGAAATCTTTGTAGAACCCAAAATTTCATTACAGCCATTAGTTTCAACCTCTTCCCCCAAAGCCTCTTATCAAAGCCAGTAGTAAAGACTACAACTGACTGCTCTGACCTTGTCCTTTGCCTATGTCTTCAGGGGACAATACTGGGGAAAATTGAAGTGCCCTAAACATAGGAGACAAATGGGAGGTCAAGAAACTGCAACAGTGCGAAGCTAGGCTAGGTAGGCCAGACCTTACTGCTGAGTGGCTGCAGAGGAACAGTGGATATGAATTAAGAGAAAAAAAAGTCAGTAATTAAAATAAAATCACTCTAAACTCTTCTGGTTTCATGCCCAAAAATGAAGGGACAAGTTTTGTAGATAAATAAGGTAAGTTTAGGGACAGGTTCTGGGGGCCACTAAAATCCAAGGCCTGTTTCTTAAAATACAAAAGTATTAGACATCCACCAGAACTCTTTCCAACTCCTAAATTTGGAGGAGTGGTTGAACGTTAGCCTGTCTGCCCCAGGTTTTTAGCTAGCTACAGTCAACTTAGGTCAGGCTTGTTTGCTGAGCCACCTCCTTCTGTTCCTTGAGAGAGGCATAGTGATGGTTCTGAGACATTAAAAGGACTCCATTCACACAGACGTGTGTGGACATATGCAAGTGTGTGCAAGCATACACAGACCAAGGCAACCCAGCTGTAACAGTAACATATCTAACTTTTTAAAAAAAAACAGAGACAAAAAACACTACTTTGCAGTTATATTCACTGTAAGGAGAAGCTGTTTTACTTGGCTACCCAGCATGACATTCTGTTTGGCACTGCTATCCCACCATCACAGTGTGATTCTGGTGGGTGGACAGTAATGTATCCACCACTCACCCAGACAAGAGAGTCAGCAGCTGATCGTACCCTGTATTGGTTAATCTATGATTGTCAACTTGACAGGATTTAGAGTTACCATGGAAAGAAAGTTCTTGATATATTTGTTAGGGAGTTTTGTAGATTAGATTAAATGAGGTAAGACAATCTATAGGCTGGGGGTCCTAGACTGTAAAAACACAAGAAAGCCAACTGAACACCAGGATTCATCTCTCTACTCCCTCCCTGAGGGTGTGACAATGTGACTCTTGCTTCTTGCTCCTGTCAATGCTTTCCCTGCCACAGTGAAACTTCCTCTGGAAATTGTAAGCCAAAGCAAACCCTTTCCTTTCCTCTGTTGAATTTTGTCAGGTACTGTATCCCAGCAATGAGAAAGTAACAGACACCCAGCCCTTTCTTCAATTTTTAAAAGTAATTTTTAAGATTTATTTTATTAGAGACAGAGAGAGAGAGTGAGTGAGAGAGAATGGGCATACCACAGCCTCTAGCCAGTGCAAATGAACTCCAGGTGCATGCACCACCATGTGCATCTGGCTTACATAGGACCTAGAGAATTGAACCTGGATCCTTAGGCTTTGCAGGCCTTAACCACTAAGCCCTCTCTCCAGCCCCTTTCTTCAATTTTTTAATGGACTGAAAAAGGGCCAGCTTTTCTGGAAATATGGACTCTAAAGAACAAACAAGCAACTGCCATGATCATCTTTGCCTGCTGTGAAGAATCCAACACAGAACTGCGTAGGAGAGCACAGAGGTGCTGGTGACATTGTTTTAACTTCTGGATTCTAATTACACCAGAGGCAAATTTATCTCCCTTAATCTTCCAGGTGTATATCATCAGAACTGATGAGCTGTTTGTGAGTACGTACTAATTTGGTTGGATTTCTGCCCCTGATAACCAAAATCATTCCCATAAATCATTCAGGGTCAGGAAAACAGCAGATTGGCAGCCGTGGCATCTATCCACAGCCAAGTAAGAGCTATGCACAAGGGAAGGAGAGCACCACCATAAGCACAGGGGATAATGACCATTCTTTAGACTTCCAGAGAGCACGTATCCTCTAGCAGCACTCATGTGTCTTGGATTCCTCTTAGACCCAGAGGGAAGTGAGTGCAGGCATATTTGATTACTCTCTTCACCACAGCAATCACTTCATGAAAGGGACCCCAGTTCTACACATTGCCATTATTATCAATGCAGGCTTTGGGGGCTCAGCAGGGGTCTCCCACATTTGAAAAACCCAATTTTGCATACTTATCCTATTGTAACAAAGGATTGATGAAATGGACCTGAGAAGGATAACTTATGATTTATTGAGTTTAAGGAGAAAGCACAATTCATGAGGCTTATTTAGGGGACACTGATATCTAGGCAGAGGCTGGGACAGTTCCACATACATGCGGCAGATCAGAAATAGAAGCCCCTTCAAATAACAGACCACAAAAGATTAAGAAATGGTGAAGAACTCAGAGATCAAAGACAAATCTTACATATAATCAAAGTGAGAGGGTACCCCCAAAGCATGACACAGATCAAAGGCAAGAAGAAAAATACCCAAGTCAAGGTAAGCACTCTCCCCTTCCCAGCCAGGCTGCAAGTCAATTGGATGCTCAGGCCAGGTCACAAAACAAAAGGATGAAGAGTGGGATGCCCTGATTGGTTTGGACTGTTTGGACTGGAGGGCAAGCTGAAGAAGCAGGAAGTACCTGTTGGGTCTGTCACTGGTCACAGTCTTGCAAAGAGGATCAAACCCAACTTTCAGTTTTGCCAACATGGAACAGAATGGCATCTTCTTGTTCTCTTCTTAGGCTTCTGTCCCTAACTAACTGACTGCTAAAAAACAAACAAAACCAAAAAAACTGCCTTATTCCTGTTTCTCCTTTATTATGTCTCTGTTACTTTAAAGACTGTATCTTCTTTACCTTCTGATAGATAGGTGTTAAAATGTTGATTCATAATGAAATAAATGCCTAAGTATTCATATTCCTTAGTGTTTTATTTTGAACCTCTATTCTCTACTGCTAATATCTGCATGCAAACAATCTTAGCATTGTGCACCTCATCTGCTCCTGCTGCCTGTTACTCACCTGAAGCTATCACACCATGATCACCTCCCCAGCAGGGCATGGTGGGTTTAGATGGGTAATAAAGCATTAGAAGCAGATGAACACTTAGAAACAAGGGACATCCTTCACTAAGACTATTTGGTTTTATACACTACACCCTCCTGGAGTCCTACAGAATACAGGCTAGAAAAGTATCTATGTAAAATATGCTTGTTTGTCCAAACATGGGGAAAGACAGGGACATATGCCTCTTGGGTGTCACTCAAAATAACTATGAGTGTCTACAACAGGAAAACATTCACTGGAAGGAATAAAATATCTCTAGACTCATCCATACTAAGCCAAATTTAACTAGAATTTGTACCAGATAGTAGCTCTGGAAGTTACTAAAGAGAGTCCCTGTGATCTGGAGACATGCTGAATGACCCATGCGGAGTGAATGGTTTGTCTTCTGTCTCTGTTAAGAGTGCTTTCATATTTTGCCTAAAGATGCACACAATCTTGTAGTCTTCTCACTGTCACTATTTTCCTTTCCTCTTTACCTCTTCAGCCAAAAGCTCTCAAAAGCACCCACAAAAGGCAAAAGCAAACAGATCAAGAAAGGAAAGCTGCAAAGACAACACAGCAAAGCACAGCCTCATTTATCACTTGGGAACACAAATGAAAACCCTCCTGCGGTAGATAAAGTACACTTTCTATTCTGTTGACCTCAGAAATGAAGCAAACCCTTAGCAAAGGCAGTAAGGATGGCCACAATGCTTACTGGTAAATTTAAGTACAGAAAGGGTTTTTCTGTGCACTTGTGCTTAAATGTGGGCAGGAGTTCCTAATATGTTGTAAGACTTTAAATGCTGACCAATGCATGTTGGCTGAACTGTGTCTCATGCCTGTAACAGTACTCAGCTCAAACCCAAACTTGCGTGAAATAAATGAATACATAAAATATTTCTCAGTAGGAAAAAGTTATTTATTCCACTTTGAAATTAACTCAAATACTTATCTGTATAAGTGAAACAAATACGTTTATAAGTAGGATAAGTGCAAAAGTATATGCATATTTTCACTTGTAAGGATGCTTTATTTTCTCCATTCCTATGTCTCATTAAATCCTGTGCCACAGTGACTGCTCCATACATATGTAGAAAAACAAGAACACTCAAGACAAGATTTAGGGAAAATGGTGATTTCCCCTCTTATTGGCAAGAGAGGTAGGGAAGACAGGTTTGATGCTATGTTGAAGCATAGAATAGCATAAAATAATATAGGGAAAAATCCAAATTGTTAAATTACAAAGGGCTAATTTATAAACACTAAGCAATAAGAACACATGTAATATAGCTGTGAATTGGGTCAGCAGACAAGAATGCTTGCAAGATAAGTGTGAGTACCTGAGTTTGAATCCTCAGAACCCACATAAAGCCAGATACTAAAGTGGCCATGAGTAATCCCAGTGTGCCTATGGAGAGATGGGAATCCCTTGAAATTTATAGGTCAGCTGGCCTGGCAAGCATAGCTGTGAACAAGAAGGTGGAAGGTGAGGACCAATACCTGACTTCCACGTACTTACTATGGGGTGTGTGTGTGTGTCTGCACTTACATGCACGAACACACAAGTACACACATACACAAGTGCGTGCACACACTTGCGCGTGCGCGCGCGCACACACACACACACACACACACACACACACAATATACAAAGAATACTTGTTCTCTGAAAGTGGCCCAGATTAGAAGCTGAGGAAGAGCTCTGCTCATAAAAGAATCAAAATAAAACAAATATTTGCAATGTCTGCAACAAAATTCAAGGTGTATACACATAAGCAAGAAAGAATGTGATTACATTAGCAATCTAGTTATACACCAATATTTTCCTACACTTGGATTTAAAATGATGATCTATTTATATTTACCTGGCACAGTACTTTACAGCTAATTAATCACTGTGAAGGGGTATTTATGAAGTAAAAGAACAATGATTCCATAACAATATTTCACACAAGACTTTGAATTTTCATGTTTTAGCCATAAATAAACATGTTGGTTTAGTACTACATTATAACATTTAGTATGAATAGAATAAATTAACAACTTTTTGTATGCTGATAAAATACTTCAAAACAGAATAGAGCTTATATGAAGTTAACTAAACTTCTTAGCACTCATTTATTTTTAAAGAGCAGTTAGTTCACTATCATTTTTTGAGTATTGCCATGTAGCTATTTCATCTGCATGGAATCATTCTTCCCGTAGGAAAGAGGGAGGCTCATGAGACTCATAAAGCCACCAAAACCTGCAATTACAATGTTTAGGAAGTTAATGAAACTTACTGAGCTCAGAAAGTTGCACGATTCATAAGGCTGCTCCCCTGGGTTAAACAAAGTACTCAATTGCTTAAAGATTCCCTTCACTGGAAGTGGCAGGTTGTGTAGGAAGCACCAGGATTCAGCTTTCACAAACCATCACTTATATGAGGGTAAGCACCGAGTCACCCATACTCCTATAAATAACCCCAATAAATTTATTGGTTCAGCAATCTAGACTTGGGTGGAATTCTTTCTTTTGTCTATTACTGGTGTCCTATCTAGGGTGATAGAAATTTGTTCATGTATCCCCATAAAAAGTTGCACAACACAAGCAGCACCCTAACAGGGACCAAGAGTACTTAAGGTGGGGAAGAGCTGTTGTATGGCCCCTGCACTGGGTGACAAAGTTGCAATTGAGGCTGATCTGCCTTAAAGTGAAGTGCCCACAAGGGAAAATTCCAGTGTGGTTGCCTCTGTCCATGTGGTTTAGGATGGTGTGCCTTCTGGCTGTAGCAGTGACATGTTCATTGTAAGGGGCGATAAGACATGAACCTAAGTCCAAGCTGTCTGAGGGTGGAGTGTTCTTGGCTATCTTCCTCTATGTGTTGTGGAGTGGCATGACTCCTTAATGAATGGGGTAGGCCTCCTGCACACAGAGATGTCCCCAAAATGGTAAGTGGACTAAAGTATATATATATAGTGCAACCCCTGAAAGTAGCACTTAAGGGACAGGATCAAAGAAGGACTATACTGTCTGTTGCCTGGCCTCTGGGTGTGAGAAGGCATGCCACTGAAGCTGAGCTATTTGCTCAGAAGGAATTTGCCTGAATGACAAGGAAAAGGCATGTGGATGCTATCTTTCATATCTTCTGAATTGGCTAAAAAAGTGCAAAAAAAAAAAAAAAAAGTTGGGGGTGGGGAATCAAGCTGTTTAGGGTGACTGGAGCAGGAAAGTAAATAGCAGGAATGTCCATGAGTCTGCCCCAGAAATCAGCACTTTGATAGAGTACACAGAATAGGCCTCTCTTTATCTCTTGCCTGAAGGAATTACCTTGATCTAATTTTCCATAAACAACCAGAGTCCCTCCCTGGGAAGGACTTCCCCTTCTCGAGAATTAAGTTTTAAATCTGATCCTGGCATTAGTGTTGGTTAAGCTCAGCCCCAACACTTGGTGTCATGGCTGGTTAGCTCAGTTCCCATTCAAAATCTAAATGACCTCAATTTGGGCCACAGGCTGGGCTTTAACCCCTCCTACCACATGGCAGAAGCTCTCGGTGCTTCCTTCTCTTTCCTTCTTGATCTAATCAAGTCTTAATGATGATCCAGAGCAGAAAACTAACAATAAGGGAACACTCAGCATTTGTACTACTTGGATTAGAGAACTTTTATTTGGGGGTGGGGTGGGGTTGAGGGGTTGAGGTAGGGTCTCACTCTGGTCCAGGCTGACCTGGATTTAACTATGTACTCTCAGGGTGGCCTCAAACTCACAGTGATCCTACCTCTGCCTCCTGAGTGCTGGGATTAAAGGTGTGCTCCACCACGCCCAGCTTGGGGAACATTTTAAAATAAACAGTTAAAGAGATCCTCATGGCCTGGCTTACAAGGCTGTGAGACAAGGGAGTGGTGGGATAAATTTGAATGTCATGATGGGGCTGGAGGGATGGCTTGGTGGTTAAGTAGCTAGCCTGCAAAGCCAAAGGACCCAGATTCAATCCCCCAGGACCCACATATACCAGATGCACAAGGTAGCACATGCTTCTGGAGTTCATTTGCAGTGGCTGAAGGCCCTGGCATACTCATTCTCTCTCTCTCTCTCTCTGCCTCTCAAATATATAAAATAAATTATTTAAAAAAATTGAGTACTATCATTACCATTCTTCCTTATGAGGATATGAGGATGGAGATCAGTCCCCGCGGGACTAGCTCACATGAGCCATTAGAGACAACTGGTTATCACTGTCTGACGTGTCCATGAATATCAGGGACCAGAGGGCAAAAGAGGAAAGACAGGTATGACTGAGGGATGGCCTGACAGGGACATTTGGACTGATGTAGAGCTTTAGTGGTTTGCTAAGCTCCATGGTGGAACATGATCTTCATGAAATATAAGAAGTTCTGGCAGATCTCAATCACTTAAGCCTAGATTGGCAAATAAATTGGGCTCATAAATAGGTAAGCAGTCAAGAAGAGAGAAGGACAAAGCAGACAAGGGAGCCTGTCTAGGTCACTTGAAAGCAAATGTGGCAAGATTTGTATTGAGTCAGAGTGCCTAGGGCAAAATAATTAACAGAAAGCCAAATGCTACGGTAGTAAACTCTGGGAGACTTTAAAGCCTGAACAACAGTTCACAGAGGGCATAAGTGATAAAATAGTACAGGTGAAAAAGAATTATCTCATTGGGTAATCATTCTATTTATTTCTCACCAGCAAGAAAATATACTTGCCCAGTACAAGGTCCTTTCAGCAGGCAGGTGTGACTGATGCAAAGGTAAGGGTGGTGGTACTATCGTAGAGCCTGTTGGAACTGAGAAGTGGGATCTATCAGCAGGTATGGAAGCCTATAGCATAGTCCTGTTCCCCCTTGGGCCTGGGAGGGGAAAGCAGTGCATGCTGGCTCCACAGAGACAATCAGGATGGGAAGATGTGCAGAGGCCATGACAACACAGCACCCCTGGAAGAGGCCAGATGGCACATGGAAAATGACTATGGTTTATGAAGGGCTATCTGGGGTCATGTGTCCCATCCATGCCACTGTGCACAACACAGCTCTTTTAACAAAATAATTGATACAGTGATCAATGTGCTGCACTAGACCTTGTTAATGATCCCTGGCTAGAGATCCCCTAAGACCACCCAAGACCAAATGGCTATTTATGAAACAGATCCTGTCTACTCTAAGGTTTACTTAGACAACACTATGCCTTAAGTGTGGTACATTTTTGGAAGAACAGGTAAACAGTAGTTGAATACTGTGAACAAAGGTACCCTGTATGGGTGAATAAAGGCACTCCCAGGAGGAGCCGTAACTTGATGAATGAAAATTCCAGTTCCTGGAGTGGGAACTCTGTTTAAGCTGTTGGCCAAGGAGGCCCCTGAGGGTCCATAACCCACTTATCTGTTGCCACTGCTGTTGGCTGCAAACCACAAGTAGATGGTAAGTGCACACTGCTGATACCACAACATTCTTTGGGAGCAGGACATGAAGAAACCACGAGGGGAAGAAGAGGGACGCTCCCTTCTCACTGGCTGGTATTGCTAATTCTGGGAGGCACTACGCAAGGTGTTGAGGGAGAACATTTGCCAACAGTCCTGCTCATTATGGGTGCTTGCATAACAGGAAAGATGTTTCTACAAGTGCAACAGCGGCACAAGTGTAAGTACAACTAACTGCTTTCTGACTGGCTTGGGCTCCATCCACAGAATGGAACTCATGTATGGGACTAGCAAGGTTCCATGGAAATGATTTTGTTTTGAAGTAGCCACGAAGTGTGGTTACTGCAGATTCACAACTGGTCTTGCTCCTGAGAGTAACTTTGTTTATGGCACAGTGGACCAATGCTCAGCAATAAATGGAAAAAAATAATCAGACACCTTTACAACCCCTCCAAGACCCAGGAAACAGAACAGAAGGGATAAAAAGAGTGCAAAAGCCAGAGGAAGGGATGGAATGCTGGGTAGCAGTTTCCATGGAATTGAAATATTCCTTCCTGGGGGGATGAGAACGGATCATAAGACTCAGAAAGTCACCAAAATTTATCAGGTTCAGGAAACTAAAGAAACTCACTGAATTCAGAAACCTGCAAGATTCATTAGGCACCTCCCCAAAGTTAAAAAAAGTAGTAAACAATTGCTGGTTAGAGGAGATTCAATTCCATGGGTACAGCTGTCATGTGTTCTCATCCATGTTCCTGTAAGTAAACCTTCACCAAGGTTACCATAGTAACCCCAGAGGTTGACCAAGCTCAACTTGAGTAAGACTGTTTCTTTGGTCTGCACTATTTGGGGGGAGATGTTTGTTCACAGTTCGCAGGAAAAGCCTCCTAACAGGTATACTTCTATAAAACAGTCACCCTCTACATCCCACAGCACAGAGGAATACACGGGATCCATTGGCTTTACTTTTCTTGTATGCAACTGGAAGTATTTGTTCCACCACATTCCACACTGC
Source organism: Orientallactaga sibirica (assembly GCA_036365145.1). Classification (NCBI taxonomy): domain Eukaryota; kingdom Metazoa; phylum Chordata; class Mammalia; order Rodentia; family Dipodidae; genus Orientallactaga; species Orientallactaga sibirica. The sequence continues at coordinate 36,837,472 of JAEOAD010000006.1, read as the reverse complement.
CATTGTCAGTCAAGATGAATCTAGCCAACAGATCCAATCCAGGTAACCTGATATTCTAGACCTAAATTTAGGCCACTTTAAGCTCTCTTTATTCCAGTTAGGGTTTATTAGTCTCAGGAAGGAGGCAGACAGAGTTCGGCTAGCCAAATGGATGGGAGTGAGGGTCTGATTGGCCATAGACAGATGGTCAGTTACAAAGAGTCATGTGAATTAGGCCTGAAAATATGACTAGTTACTGGTTTAAAAGAACTAAGTTTGCCACGTCCATACTAACTTATAGCTGCTGTAGTTTTGAAACACACGTAGTACCTCAGGGGCACACATTAAAATGGGCTCTAAGCAATTGCTCATTTTATGTGATTATATTTTTTAAAACACAATTTACTCCTAGCTTCCCTTGTTTCCATAGGCTAATCAATTCACTTGCCCTTATCTGAAAACAAGGTGCTGCTTTACTACTGGAGACTGTTTTCTAATTCATCAACCTTCTTTAACCCTACCTCATGAATACTCATGACCTCATGTTTTGTACCAGCGATCTTATAACACACTTTACGTGGTTCTCCAGTTTATTATAAAAATTGTCAATAATAAGAATAGACATACAGAAAGAACGTATTAGACATCCTGTTCTACTTAGACATCAAGCTATAGAGTTGACTTTCCTTGGCCAATATTTTGTACATTTTGGAGTAAATTTACATAGTGTCTCTAAGATTCCTCAGCAGCTAGTTAAATCTTTTGACCAGAATTAGTTGTGTGGTCCCTTTGCCAATTATCACATTTAAAATGGAGAAGAATTAATCCATTATTGGTTGTTTTATGGTTTCTGTGATCCGTTATTACATGAATGTCCTTTGAGGCTTAATTTTTAATGCTATGAGATGCTGAAAGAAATAACAGCTTGTAGTAAGATTCTATACCAGCACAAACACAGATGTTGACACATGGGAATTTTGAAAAGTCACACCAAATCTATGATGAAATTAATATTTGGCATAAAGTCATAAAAGTTTAATATTTTTCTTTCCAATAAAAGGACTACTATATCCATGAGACAAACATACCTGAGTTTTTCTAACTGTTCTTTTTAATATAAAAAGCATTTCATAGACAATATTTTTTGTTTCTTTCTTTCATAAGGCTCTGATTATGGCTAATATCTCATGACACCAAAAGTAATACTGCAACAAATATTAAAGCATTTTTTCAGCCACTTATTCCATAAAATATTAATTGCAAGCCTGTGCACATGGTATAGATATGGAGGCCTAAGAAAGAGTCCCTGCTCCATTCTAAATCAATAAAAGATAACATGCACAGCATCAATCATCATTCCCTCTTCCTGCAGTACATAATCACTGCAGGTGGAAGACATTAAGCACTCCCAGAGATGTTAGAAGCTAGAGAGGATGTGAGCAGTACTTACCAAGGAAGGACAGGTTTTTCTCCAGAAGCAAGTCTCTCAGCAGGACTTCGTGCTCGTAACCAATGGCACTACGTTTTAGTCAAGGAAGTAACACGTGAGGGAAGGTACTGTAGGGAAAACTCTACACTTGGAGATGAATTGGAAAACTGAGGTAATTCTACTGCTCTTTCTAACCTCAGCCTGAACCTCTGAGGCATGCAGTCTCTACATGCACTCCTCGCCTCAATGAAATTTTCTGTAATATTTATATATTTTGGCAAAGAAAGATTTGTAAATGAGAGTGATTTTTAATTTCTTTTGAAAAGAGAGGGAGTGACGTGAAACATTCATTAACATGTGTTAAAAAAATTTCATCATTCCAAATTAGTACGACTAAACTAAATGCATACTGAGCACAAGAAAGAATGCTAGCTAGCCTTTTCCAGTAGCTTCCAGTGTCAGATTCTGTTAGCTACTATGAAATCTACTTGGCACCAAGCAGCTACTGCTTACTTCCATGTGGTGGAAATACTCTGACTTCTCATTGGGAATGAGGACACATGAGTGGAGAAATATGGGTTCACAGGCCCCTGCCTTTCCTAGGCACAGGCATATGCACTTATACAGAAAAAAAAAAAAAAAAAAAAAAAAAAAAAAAAGGTGAACAAGATCTCTGCAAAGCCTGTGTATTGTGAGAACACAGTTTTGTGGTCACTTTAAGAGGACTATTGCCAGAGCTCAGGTAACCATGAATTACAACTCTTCTCTACTGCCTTCCTACAGGCCCCACCCTTATAAAAACTGAAGACCAGAAGCTCTCATTTCACATTCCCATTGCCTCCATGAGTTCTCTCACATAGCCTATACTCAGACACACCCCCTTCCCCCAGAAAGTCAGAAAAAGGAACACTTCCCCTTGTACTTTGTTCCTGGGATTTCTGGTCTCCCTCCCTCTCTCCACCATTCATCTCTCATTCTCTCCCTCTCTTCCCATTCCTGACTCTTCCCTTCTCTCCCTTTCTCCCTTCCTCCCTCAGTCTTTGACTGCCTTGGGAAGCCCATATTCTATTATTTGTGAATCCCATACATCTTCCCTCAAAGGATTAAAATAATATAATAATTGATAATATTATAGTTCTTAAATACCACATAGGTAACCTTTATGTTAAGCACTATATCAATTTTATTTAATCCTCACAACCCCGTGAGTGATACTCTGTGTCCCATTTTCACAATTTAGCTTCAGAAAAGACCTTGTTGAATGTCTACTGGCTGATAAGCAATGGAGTCAGGAGTAAGTCTTGGAAGTCTGGTTTGTTTGCTGAAGGGATGAGATTACAGTCTTAAAAAGAGTGTTGTACTATGCTGATACTTTAATTCGGTCCAAAGTATGACCAAATCATCACCTTCATTGTGCAACTGTATCACTCCCGGACTTACTAGCCCAGATATTCAGGTCATGTATCTCAGAATTCAACTGAAATTTAGTAAAACTTATACAGTATTTGAAAAAAAATCCTCAGAAAATTATGCTGCCCTTTACCAACAGGAACAGGAGAATATAATTTACATATTATAACTGAAGCAATAAAGCCACTTATGTCCACCATCAAATCAAGGTCAAAGTCAACATAATTGCCTTTTCCCTCATGGTTCCTCCTCTCTTCCAGTGTACATATCTGTATGTATTATGTATTTACTCTCTCGTGAGAAATAAAGGAAACAAAATTTCACACATTTCCAGAGTCCATTGAAGACATCTGATGAGTAGGTCTCAAACTTATCTCTCATTACTAGGGGAATCCCACATTTTAAACTAAATTATTTATTTCTGTCCCACATAAATGTGCTCATTTTTATTTGCTATAAATTATTTATATGTAAAATGTCAAATCATGAAACTGAGGTTATTGATGATGCAAGAAATGAAACCCACAGCACTTGATAATTCCTCCATCAGCTTCTTTCCTTGCATCTCTGTTTGGAGGCATGGCGCTTCTCCCTCAGTATGTTCCTTGGTTCTCTGTTTGGAGTCATAGTGCTTCTCCCTCAGTTTGTTCCTTGGTTCTCTGTTTGGAGGCATGGTGCATCTCCCTCAGTTTGTTCCTTGGTTCTCTGTTTGGAGGCATGGTGCTTCTCCCTCAGTATCATTCCTTGGTTCTCTGTTTGGAGGCATGGTTCTCTGTTTGGAGGCATGGTGCATGGTTTCTTGGCTCTCTGTTTGGAGGCATGGTGCTTCTCCTCAGTATTGTTCTCTTTTGGTTGCTCTCCTCAGTTTGTTCCTTGGTTCTCTGTTTGGAGGCATGGTGCATCTCCCTCTGTATGTTCCTTGGTTCTCTGTTTGGAGGCATGGTGCTTCCTTCCTCAGTATCTCTCCTCACATCCCTGTTTGGAGTTTACTGTGTCACACTGCCTTCTCACAGTTTTTGCTGTGAGCTGTGGAGGGCATGGGGTAAGTGGATATGGCACTGGGACAGTGTGTGCCCTTTCTGCAACTGTGAGTGTCGTGTCTTTTAGTAAATAACTCATTGACTTCATTCTCCTTACTCAGATGCCTGCATGAAACATTTTCAAAATGCAGTAAAAGATTGTACACTGATTCTATTTTCTAAATATTTCCTTTATTTTTTACAAAATGATGTGCATCACAGAGACGAAGCAGTGTATCTATTTCTAAATTGTCAGGACAATAAAAGAGCATTTTTATTCATATAGAAAACCAATAATTTTTACTCAGTGCAAAATAAAACAATTACTGATGGTCAGTCTAGGAAATATCTTTGTATGTGTGTTTATATTATGAAACTGCCACTACTTCAATACAAAGACAAAATCATTGTATCTCTAAAATTCCCAATTCATTTTATTTTGCATATTAAAAGAAATCATCAATTTAAAAATTTTGAAAGATCTATTTTTCAATTATGTTTTACTTGATACAAACATGAAAAATACAAGTTCTAGAAAATAAAGCTTAGAAAAGTAATAATTTTACTAGTGATAAGCATAATGGAACTTCAAAATTATAACCTAGTCAGTGAATATAACTTATAGACCTATACATCTTTATCTGTATCAATTGCAATCATGAATTAAATTAAATTCTACTGGCACATAACACAGCCAAAAATGGAAAGTGAATGATAGCAGAAAATATATAAGGAAACTACTCCAGACAGAATATATAATGCTCCACACAACAGAAACACTTAGCCTTTGTCTATAAGAATGCCTAGTATTTATGCACGGCAGTGACCATGGGGCAAAACCTGTAAATAACCTCACAACCCATTTTCTTTGCCAGCAATACAGCAATCTAGTTTCCCGTAAGCATCTCAACTATTACTGAAAAACAGCCTCCTGGCATTTACAAAGCAGTTGACTTCATACATTAGTCCGTGCATATATAATTAGGTAGTTATATTTAAAATCAATATGCAATCCTTCAAAAGACATTATGCTTTTAAAATCGTAACTTTGAATTGATTTCAACTATTTTATGTTCTTTAAAATTAACATGTAGTTCAGCCTCAGACACTCTGAGACAGTGTCAGTTGTCGTGTGAATGTGTTCAACTTGATCATTGCGGCAGCACTGCCAGAAGTTGGCACTCTTGCAACTTTTAACACTGTCATTAATTTTACACTGAAAATAGAAGCATAGGTTCACTTTAGTTTAATATTTTTAAAAAGCCAGCCTGTGACAATACAGGTTGGGGAACAGAGTCAGAGAATGTATATATAAAAGGTTATAGCTTACTTAATAGTCTTTAAAGACAGCTGTATTAAAAATTATTATTCAAACCTTATTTTTTAATGTGTATAATTGTGGTGTTCATGTGTACAAGTGTGTAACATGTTATTATGTGAACATGTGTGTTGTGTGTGGACACACACGGGCACATGTATAGAGGCCAAAAGTCAGCATGAGATGTTTTCCTCAATCACTCTTCACCTCACTTTTGTTACAGAGACTCTTACTGAACTGAAGACTCACTGACTGGGAAAGACTGGTTAGCCAGCTCACTCTAGGTATTCTCCTGTCTCTGCTTCCCTGGCACTGGGATTCCACGAGCATGCCAGACAACTGCACTTTACATAGTTACTGAACACAGGTCCTCATGTTTGTGTGGCAAGTACTTTACACAATGAGCAATCTCCCCAGCCCCTTAAATCTTAATTTTTTTGAAAGAAAGAAATTTTCCTATCAAAAATTTGAACAGGTGTGGTAACATATGTCTATAGGTCCAAGGCTCAGGAGCTTGGAGGCCTCAGTCTTCTGAGTTTCAGGCCAGGCCAGTCTGCTCAGCAAGACCATGTCTCAAAGGTAGTTTATTAACTGACTCTAAGCATTCCTGAAACAAGCAGGAATAATCATATTTTATTAATTATATTATATATGCACAGAGATGTCTGCATACACACAGGGATAGATACCCCATACCCATTTAGCTTGCAGGAGCTTCCAAGATAAAAAAAATGTGAGTAGTAATCATTGAGATGCAAGTGGTTAAGCCAGGCGAGGAGGTGCATGCCTTTTAACCCTAGCACTGAGGAGGCAGAAGTAGGAGGACTGCCATGAGTTCAAGGCCAGGCTAAGAGTACATAGTGAATTCCAGATCAGCCTGGGATAGAGTGAAACCCTACCTCGAAAGAAAAAAAAAAAAGATGCAAATAGCCATAGAGCCATCCATGATCACAAAATCTTTCCCAGGAAGGTTGTTTATATGAATAGGAGTGCGATTCGTTGACTCAGTTAGAAATGATCTCCATGAAAAATTATAATTACTATTTAAATAGTTTTTTTTCTGTCAAGGGTTGTCAAAATTCTCAATGTTGCTGCACACTGTTCAGTTTATGAACAATGTGTGCTTTATGAAGTAGTTACTATGCATTCACTCCTATTTAAAGGAGTAAACATTAACTCTTTAGGAATCACAATAATTTTAATGAAGAATGTCAGGACAGCTGCCTTCATGGCCTTATGATCAGTTCCCAGGGAAGGATTTCTCTAAAAATGTTTGTTAGGGAGCCAGTGAAAGTGCAGGTTGTAATCGGCATTATGCTGAAGAATCTACTGCTCTCTAAAACGTGCTGATCTCTGTCTGCAGGGTAATAACATCACCCTTTAACTCTAGCCTCAAAGTTTATTCCAGAACACTCAACTGAATTTGGCTCATTTTAAATGGAACTTTGTTATACTTTTAAAAACAACCATTGGAGCAGATACATTCCCTGACACTGTTACCTGCCTAACAACCCTGTTCCTTTAAACTCATTGCAAACCAACCAGCTTGAAATAAGCAGGTGAATGGGCAGCTGTAGAACTGGCATCTTCCTGGGGCCGATCTGATTTTTCCAAAGCGGTAGGAAAGCTGGTCTGCAGTGACCCTCCAGTTGATTGAAAGTAAAATAGGAGAGTATGAAATGTGTTTTGTGAAGCAGAACTTTATGTCGGGTTAAAGCTAGACACATCTCCTCCACTGAGGGTAAGCTCGTCAATTGTGCACCTAAAATTTTATGGGAAAGGATACTGTTTCATGCAGTCCACCAGCGGTCCATAACAGCAGTCATTCACGATGCACTGTGGACAGATCAGAGAAGGGTATGGGGTGAGGTGACTACAAACCCATCACAGTAAACATTCTGAAAGCAGTCATTACTTTTCTTCTCCCACCCCCAAAAGGAAGCTATCAAAAGGCTATTCAGATTTAATCACAGAAAACAAAAATTGCATGCTTTTTATTTACTATAAAAGCAAGCTATTAAAAAGTGAAATGCTCTTCTCTCAAATATTGCATTGCCATTTATGGTGCACTCTGACCTCAGTGATAGTTTATGATGACAGTAATTAAATGAGGTTTAAAATCCTTTACTCTGCTAGGCAGATAACAGCACTGCCACTGAAAACAGACAGCTGTGATTAATACCTGATAGACCTGATTTGCTAGAACTCCATCTGGAATCTGAGAAGGGTCCCGTAGCATACTATTTATAACAGACTTGGAGGCTGTGGAAAAAAAGGGATGAACCATTAGCAGATAGTCAACATACTTTTAATGCAACATGAGAAGTGACAGACACCTACCTACACACATAAACCAGCAAAACAAAAACATTACCGATACTAATCATTTTTCCTTTTTGTTTTTAATCAAAGGGAGGCTTTTAATTAGACCATTTTGCCAAGTTTATAAGCCACATTGCCAGATTTGATGATGACCTAATTTTGCTAAGGTAAAGTAACAAGAGCAGGCCTAGAGCAGGTGTCTATTTGCAGATAAATTAGCTCTGGAAAAGCCAACATGTGGGGGGGGGGATAACAGAAGCAAACAGAAAAAAAAAATATTTACACTTGCAGGGTAGGTATTTTATAGCCAAGCACATGTATGTACAGTAGAGCTCAGCAAATGCAAGTCATGCTTGCAGACTTCAATAACACCAATAAAAGTACTCTCACTAAGCTCTGAACACTACATCTTTCCAGAGTAATCCTCCTCACCTGTGCTAAACTGTTAAGCCCACTTCACAGGTGACAAATGTAGGCAAAACAGGTTGGATAATTAAGGAACTCTGAAATGAAAACCAAAAACAAATTATGTGTGTGTATTCAGATAATGTTGTTTCCTGGTATCTACTGATTCTTGGACCCCTAACAGATATCAAACTCCATAGATGCTCAATTCTCTTTTTATAAAATACAATATTTGCATATAATCTACTCAATGCCCTGACATATACTTTAACTTATCTGTAGATTATTTGTGATACCTAATAAAATATAAAAGCTATATAAATCACTTTATACTATATTTTTAGTGAATAATAAGAAATAAAGGCTTGAAAATGTCCAATGCAGACAAAATTTTCTCCCATATACTTTGCTTCCATCTGTGGCCTGTTGAATCCATACATATGGAACCCATGAGCACGGAGCCTTCTGTATAGTGTGGGGTGGGACACAATAGATAATTTTTGAGAGGGTGCTTTGACAAGAGGCAATTGAAACAAAATGCCCATTCAGAATCAAACTTTGTAAGGAGAGTGACAGCACTATATACCAGGCTCGGTATGAAGGGGTCTGAAGCCAAGAAAGAAAACAGTTCAAGTAATATGAAGAACAAAGAAAGTTGCTTGATTTTTGTAAGTTTTTCAGGGAAGGGAGAAAGTTCTATTCCATGTGAGGGCAGTTGTAGAGGAAATGGAGATAATGAGAGATAAGAAGGCCTCTGGTCCTCCAAAATCTCTAAGGGGAGGGCTTGTTGTGCAGTTGCACTGCTATTAGAGAGAACCCAAGGCCACAACTCTGGGTTTCGCTAGCAACAAGGGAACGGTCCGGCTTTCATCACAAAGTGATTTCATGTATGTTTTAACAGACAGTATGTATATATTAAAAACCAAATTTTCTACCTTAAACGTCTCATCCATTTGTAACTAAATGAAATCTCAGGGACTACATTATTAGAACAGAGACACTAAGGCAGGAATTTAGTGCACAATGTATATGCAAGCACATACTCTGAAAAACTAGATAGGAGATGCTGGACTTGCTTCTGTAGGAGTCAATTCTGTCAAAATCGTTCTGTGGAATCACTCAAATATTTAGCAAAATGGCCAAGGGAATGGCCCACACAAGCACTAACTGAATATGCATTTTACAAATATCCAGTTAAGAAAATGTGTCATTTAAGTACTAAGATGATTTCTGGTCTTTTATTCTTATGTTCCTTTTTTAATGAATAATTTTTGATTTACAACTTTTATACTTACAGACAATAAATCATGATAATTCCCTCCCCTGCCCCACTTCCTTTCACAACTCCATTCTCTATCATATACCCTTGTTCTCTCTGTTAGTCTTTTATTTTGATGTGATCATCTTTTTCTTCTATTATGAGGGTCTTGTGAAGGTATTGCTAGGCACTATGAGGTCATGGATATCAAGGCCAGTTCCTGTATGGACAGTTGCATTGTAAGGAGTCATAACTTCCCTTTGGCTCTTACATTCTTTCTGTCACCTCTTCCGCAATGGACCCTGAGCCTTGGAGGGTGTGACAGAGAAGTTTCAGTGCTGGACACGCCTCCATCACTTCTCAGCATGATGTTAGTGAGAGAAGCATTAATACATGAATATCAACATTAAGTGTAGTGCTTACAGGGCAATTTGGTGAGCATAATAAACGCATTTAGCTAGACAAGAGCAGGCTTTATACCCCTAAGGCTCATGACCTTCCCTGCCATAGGCATTTGATTAGGTTTTCAGTACCAGGCATGAATTCCCTCCCACAGAGTGGCCCTCAAGTCCAATTAGAAAGCAGTTGGTTTCCCCTAGAGCAGACATGCCACTATTGCACCTGTTTGGTTATTAGGCCTGTCTGGCCAAACTTGAGGCTTCCAGTGTCCACTGTTTTCACTGCTGATGACTTCTGTCTCCCATAGGGCTGCATGCAGTGCAGCCTTTTCCAGCTTTCAGTTGACTGGTCTACAGGGAGGAGGTTTACAGCTCAGCCCCATCTTGATTTCTCAGTGACCTGTGGCCCAGGCATATGAAGTCTTCAGCAATAGGGTCTTACTATCTGTTACTCCTGGGAAACCATGGGCCTTGGAAATACCCTGTAATGTTTTGAAGGCAACAGGGACCTCCGTGGCCAAGAACTCACTGGAAAGTATCCCATACCTGACACTGAAAATTTTCTAGTAGCAATTTATGGCTTCTGAATGTTCCATTATCCAAAAAAAAAAAAAAAAAAAAAAAAAAAAAAAAAAAAAAAAAAAAAAAAAAGCCTTTCATATGTCTTATTCAGAATATTTTGAATTTTGATTGACCCTCCCCCCACCCTTCTCTTATTCAATCTCTTCCTCTGACCTCACTTAGGCCATTCCACTCCCTGACATCTGTTCTTCTCCTTATATATGTAAAATACCATACCTTAAGTCCTTCCCTTTCCTCTCTCCCTTGTAGACTTTTGTTAGATTACTGGCCTCTGCTACAACTTTTTGGTTCCAGCTCACACACATGTCTAAACATTTGTAGCTAGGATCCACATATGAGAGAGAACATGCAACGTTTGGCTTTCTGGGCCAGGGTTAGCTCACTCAGTATAATCCTTTCCAGATCCATCCATTTCCCTACAAATTGCGTAACTTCATGTTTCTGTACTGCTGAATAGAACTCCACTGTGTAAATGTACCACATCTTAATTGTCCATTCATCTGTGGAGGGACATCTAGGTTGGTTCCACTTCCTAGCTGTTGTGAATAGAGCAGCAATAAACATGGTTCTGCAAGTATCTTTAAGGTAGTGAGAAGAGTCATTAGGATATATGCCTAGGAGTGCTATAGCTGGATCATACAGCAAATTGATTTTTAGCTGTCTTAAGAACCTCCACTGATTTCCTCAATGGTTGTACCAGACTACATTCCCACCAACAGTGTAGAAGGGTTCCCCTTTTCCACATCCTCACCAAAATTTATTGTCATTTGTTTTCTTTTCTTTCTTTCTCTCTTTTTTTTGTTCTTCTTCTTTTTTTTTTGGGGGGGGGAGGTAGGGTTTCACTCTAGCTCAGATTGACCTGAAATTCACTATGTAGTCTCAGGGTGGCCTTGAACTCACAGCAGTCCTTCTATCTCTGCCTCCTGAGTGCTGGGATTAAAGGCGTGTGCCACCACATCCAGCTTTGTCATTTGTTTTCTTGATGATAGCCATTCTGACAGGAGTGAAATGGAATCTCAAAGTAGTTTTAATTTGTATTTCCTTGATGGCTAAGGATGCAGAACACTTTTTTAGATGTGTATATGCCACCTGTCTTTCAGCAGTTTCAGAGTTTCAGGTCTGATATTAAGGTCCCTGATCCATTTGGACTTGATTTTTGTGCATGGAAAATGAAAAGGATCTATTTTCACCCTTCTACATATAGATATCTAGTTTTCCCAGCACCAGATGTTGAAGAGGCTATCTTTTCTCCAATGAGTATTTTTTGCATTTTTGTCAAAAATAAGATGGCTGTAAACTGCATGGATTAACATCTGGGTCCTTTATTCTGTTCCATTGATCTACATGTCTGTCTTTGTGCCAGTACCATGCTGTTTTTGTTACTATGGCTTTGTAATATAGCTTAATTTTTTTTTTTATTGTTCAAGATTGTTTTGGCTATTCAAGGATTTTTGTGCTTCTAAATGACCTTTAGGATGTTTTATTTTTTTTTTCCTATTGCTGTGAATTTAATGGGGATTGCATTAAATGTGTAGATTGCTTTTAGTAAGATTGACATTTTCAAAATATTGATTCTTCCAATCCAAGAACATGGGGTGTCTTTGCATTTCCTTGTGTCTTCTGCAATTGCTTGCTTAAGTGTTTTAAAGTTCTCATTGTAGAGATCCTTCACTTCCTTGGTTAGGTTTATTCCAATGTACTTTATTTATTTATTTATTTAATTTATTTATTTATTGAGGCAATTGTGAATGACAGAGATTCCCTGATTCATTCTCCACATGTTTGTTGTTAGTATATAGGAAAGCTACTGATTTCTGTGTTTATGTTGTTTACCCTTTCAAAGAACCAACTCTTTGTTGCAATGATTCTTTGGATTATTTTTTCTGGTTTCTATTTCATTAATTTTTGCTCTAAATATCCTTATTATTTCTTCCCATCTACTAGTTTTTGGCTTGCCTTGTTCTTCTTTTCAGAAGGCCTTAAGAGGAAGCATTAAATTGTTTACTTGTGAACTCTCTAATTTCTTAATATAAGCACTTAGAGCTATAAATTTCCCTCTTAGGACTGCCTTCATTGTGTCCCCAAGGTTTTGGTATGTTGTATTCTCATCATCATTTGATTCTATGAGTTTATTGATTTCTTCAATGATCCATTCATCATTCAATAGTGTACTGTTTAGTCTCCATGAAATTCTGTATGCTCTGTAGTTTTCCTTGTTGCTTATTTGTAGTTTAATCCCATTGTGGCTAGATAGAATACAAGGGCTTATTTTAATTTTCCTGTATTTGTTAAGATTTGCTTTGTGTCCTAATATGTGGTCTATTTTGAAGAATGTTCCATGTGCTGCTGAGAAAAATGTATATTTCTGCAGCACTTGGATGGAATGTTCTATAGATATCTGTTAGGTCCATTTGTTCAATGACATCATTTAATCCAGATGTCTGTTTATTTTTTGCAGGGATGACCTGTCAATTGATAGAGTGGGGTATTGAAGTCACCCTCTACAATTGTGTGTGGTATTAATAGTGTTTGATGAAATTGGGATCCCCCATGTCAGATGCATATACATTTAAAATTGTAATGTCCTGCTGTTGGAGAGCAAACCATGAATATGTAACCCATAACCTAACCTGACATGGAAAGAGAGGTTAGTACTTCCAGTGTAGGCCTCTGTACCTGCTTTTTTGTCAGTGGGCCTCGTCACCTTTTGGGGTGCCTTCCAATCTCACCAATGCTGAGTGCCTACCTCAAACCCTTGGTGTTCTGCTGTGGATCAGGTTCTCTGATCAGCTGTACTAGATGCCCTGCCACTGGGGGCTGAATGCCTTCTCCTGAGGTTTGTGGTTCTGATGGTTGGGTGATGGGAGAGTGCAGGAAGCCGGGAGTTGTACTAGAACTGCTCAGTGTTTTCCACCTGTATCCCCTTCAACTGATCTCTGCTGTTTCCCCTTCAAGTTTTTTGACTGCAAGAAGGCTGATGAGGTTGAAAAATCCCCATTTGGTCTCTGCTTCAGCAGTTTGGCGCTGTGCCGGGCCAGGCAGGACAGGCACGCAGATTGGGGCCACAAGCTTCTCAGCGTGATTCTGACCAGTTTCCTCCTTTGTGGTAGATCTTGGTCTCTCCTGCTTCTCCACTGTGGCTGATAAAAACCTATACACCTTCACTTTTTGGAAGAAAAGTGTATTTTGTTGTGGTTTTGCTTAAATCCCTCCCTAGGGTGGTTTGGCATGACTCCTATGCAGCCATCTTACCCAGAAGTGCTATTATGTTCTTTACCAAGTTCAGTGATTTAAGAACACTGCCAGCTATGAAAAATGTTAGTAAACACAGTGGAGAGAAATAAAGAAATTACATCTTATTCAAGCACAGTATTATTGATTCTATAAAAACAGAATTATTTTAATTAATGACTTCACAAAACACATGTTTATAGCAACATTTACATATTTACAATATTACGTATTTACATCATTTTTAAACATAAATGTTCTCATTGCATGTGGGAAACCCAAAGGAGATCCTCTAAAGAGCATTGCCCCAGGTATCTTATCCAGTCTCTTCTATGAAACCTGGACAAGTACTGTCACCTCCCAACTTCAGTGACAGCATCAGGAGAAGTGATGATAGTATTTAGGCTGACTCTCTAAAAGGTTCTCAAGTTACTCCAGAGAAAACTGTTGTCCCAGCATTGTGTTAGAGTTGAAGAACCAAAAGAGACACAATTGCTGTATTTGATAAACTTAGGCTACACCCAATTATTTCTGACAGAAATTACCATGGCTAAGTGGTACAAACACTGAGAATATGAAACAGCAAACCATCATTTTATAAAGTCCAGATCATAGCGGGAGCAGCACTGAGGGGGTAGCAACGTGCCTGGTAAATGTGCTTACTTTCTCCAGCCTAATGCGAAGACCTGGTCAGAGGGTGGAGATCAAAGCACTTGTTCACATGTCTATTCACTTCCTCTGAGCATACTCTCTTTGGTCTGCCACTCATTCTCAGATGGTAATGGCACACAGATCCTTCTATGTTACCCATGATGTCAGCAGAGTCTTATACAAGTGGCAGCATTCTTTGTCCACACCTGGACACAATGTGCAACAGCTGAAGTGTTATATAAAATGCAAACTCTTCTAGCCACATGAAGAAAAGATTATTCAGATCTAAGTAGCCAGAGAGTGTGACCAAAGTGCTATTCAATGGAAAATTACTGACCTCTTACCCAATTATATGTATGTTAACTGTCTAAGTTAAAAATGTTCTTTTTCAATAAAAAAAGGGACAATACTCCAGGACATGAGACAAATAGATCATTTATTTTGAGGAAAGAAAAGGAACTAGCAAAAGAAAAATAAAGTGACGATATAATTTTCATCACACTATAAGCTTTAGAATAGCCTGCATACCTGGATTCACAACCATAGGTCAGCCTGGGCTAGTGTGAGACTGACTCAATAAATGAAAAAAGAAAGTGGGGGGTGGGGGGGAGAGAGAACCAACACATTTTTTTTCTAAAAAAACAATAGTTTGAATATGTTGAGTAGAGTGCTACTCACAATACAGGGAGCCATTTGTTGTAGATGGACTAGTAAAAACTACATAGTGAGTCCACACTGGTAACATTAACAAAATGTTTTTCCTTTCCTGCAACCCACTATCTAAATTTTCCAGTGGGAGTGACACTCTGACAGGAAGCTGCAGTGACCCAGGAGTTTCCATCCCCCACAAAGGCTTTTTGCCTTAAGTCTCATGAAAGCATGTGGGGTCTCAGAGCAAGACAAAGAGACCTACTTTATGTACATAATCTGAAGTCGAGGAACAGCTTCTACAGGAGACATAATGGCATCCACCAGACAAGTGAGGGTGAGGATAACTGGACAATCCTGGGTGTGAAGGAATAACAGGAGGGCTCAAGGAAGTTGTCCCCAGGATAGCTGTGGCCAATATGCATTTAGCATTTTTGACCACTGACAGAAGTCTTGCTCTCCCTGAATGTTGCTTTCCCAATCTGCCCCTGCACAGCCACCTCAGGTAGCTGGTCCAAGCAGGAATGCACATCCTGTGAAACTAGAACCCCACGGCAGGAAGAACAGCACCTGATGAAGCATGATGCAGCAGACAGAGCAAGGCCTGGGCCAAGACACAACCCTGTGGACACTATATCATCAATGTATCCAATGCTGGACTAAGCTTCTTGGTCTGTACTACATTTCCTTTATAGAGTTTAGAATTAATTCAGAAAACTATCCTATTCCTCACTGGTCAGTCATCTTTTAGGTTGATGTATTCTAGAAGCATTTTCAAGAAACCAGAATTTGGCTTTGCTGATCCCCTTGACCACGTGGCTTTCTTCAGTTCTATTACCCATTCTCATCACGATTTTCTTCTTTGAGTTGGCTACATCATTTTTTTTAACTTCTACTATTTTTATTAAAAAATTACTTAGCCTTTTATTTTAACTGATATTTTTCAAGACTAAACTTTTTCCTATAAATTCTGCCTTCATTACTTGCAACATTCTTTAAAATTTTTATTTATTTATTTATTTGAGAGAGAGAGGGAGAGAGAAAGAATGGGTACCCCAGAGTCTCCAGTCACAGCAAAAGAGCTCCAGACACATGTGCCAACTTTGTGCATCTGGCTTTACGTGGGTACTGTGGAATTGAACCAGGGTCCTTTGGCTTTGCCAGCAAGTGCCTTAACCATTAAGCTATCTCTCTAGCCTAAGTGTCACATGTTTTACTGTTATTTAGTTATAATAATTTGTGGCATCTATCATTTTGTTTTTAAGCCACAACTCAAAAACTTATTTAGATTACTGATAGTTTTAATTTCTGATGCTTGGCTTTTGTTATATTTGTATATATGTGTGCCTATTTGTGTGTGGTGTGTGTGTGTGTGTGTGTGTGTGTGTGTGTGTGTGTGTGTAGGGGGTATCCAAACAAGAGCACAAATGACATATTGTGTAGGACAGAGGACAACCTCAGTATCTTTAGGTTTGCCATCAACGTCTTTCAGATGGCTGTCATTGGCCTGGAGCTCACCAGGTAGGTTAGACTGGCTGTCCAGTGAGCTCCAAGGATTTGGATACACACACCTCTGCCTCCCCAGCACTAGGAGTACAGGCACATGCTGCCATGTCTAACATTTACATGTTTACTATGGATTGGACTCATGCTTGGGAGCAAATTCTTTACCAATTAGATAATTCCACAGCCTATTTTTTGTTTTGTTTTGTTTTTTGAGGAAGTGTCTTGCTCTAGCCCAGGCTGGCCTGGAATTCACTCTGTATTCTTAGGGTGGCCTTGAATTCATGGAGATCCTCCTATCTCTGCCTCTCAAGTGCTGGGATTAAAGGCATGTGCCACCACACCTGGCCCTTCTTTTGTTTTTTATGTGATAAATTTTCAAAAATTTTTAAAGAGCTTCAACTGTAACAATCTTTTTGCTCCCTCTTCCACAAAATTCCGTGAGCCTTATTCAAATCTCCTACATTGATATTTTTTCCAAACTAGCTATGAAGTGGTCATCCACCACTTCTCCAGCAATGTTTTTAGCTCTGCAAGAGCTTGCTTTCTGCAAGTATAGAGAATGCTACTAGGGACACACCCTCTTGCTGTCAAGCAGACAGTTCTTGGTATTCCATCTCCAGGATGAAGCCACAACTATTTCTAATGAACTTTCTCCTGAATTTCATATTCCTGAGTGAGAGCACAGCTGTGCCACTTCTCTTCTGAATGGTATTTGCCTCAGGTAGAGTGTTCCCTTCCTTAACCTACAGCTTAGGTATGACAGTTTTCTAAAATCTAATTAGAGAATTTCTGCTGTTTATAAAAATGACTTTAATGTATCTCCATCTGTTGTAATGAACACATTTAGCCTTTACTCTCTATTTTCTAGATTCTAGCAATCATTCTTTCTCCTTCACTTCTGCTTTGTCTTTTCCCCCTTATTTCTTTGAAACCACTACATTCTGTATCTATTCCTTTTGCCTTCTCAAAACAGTTTTTAGACCAAATATCCTGTCTTTGGCATTCACAGAAGAAATGGAAGCATTAGTCTTCCCCACCAGCCTGCCTGCTACAGTGTCCAGTATTTCTGTTCCAATCGCATTCCCAATTAGTCTCTCTGATGGTCAATACGGTATCAGTCTGACTGGGTCTGGGGTGCAAAGCTATGTGGTCAACATCATCATGGTGTGTCCATGAGAGGTATCTAGGTTATCTTAACAAGGACTCAGAAGACTCAGCAAATTGTTGCATTCTAGTGTGGGTGGGGCTTATCTAATTAGCTAAAGGCCCAATTCTACCAAAGAATCTGAGTAGGACAGAATTCTTTCTGCCTCTGGTTCTGAAACCATTTCTTTTACAGTCCTTGAATTCTACCTTAAATAATGTTTTTACATAGGCTTAAAGACTGGCAGCCATCAGACTGTAAACATATCTACTTCTCTTATAACTCTCCAGATTGCAAATTTAATCCACCTCCTTGAAATGAGCCAATCTTTTTTTCTTACATTTTTATTTATTTGAGAAAGAGGGAGAAAGAGCCAAGCAGAAAGAGAATTGGCATGCCAGGACCTCCAGCTTCTGCATACAAACTTCAGATGCATATGCCACCTTGTGGATCTGGCTCATGTGGGTCCTGGGGAATTGAACTTGGATCCTTTGGCTTTGTAGGCAAGCACCTTAACCACTAAGCCATCTCTCCAGCATTTCTTTCAGTTCTTTATAATACATCTCTTCATGACACAGACTGACAGAGATACACATACAAATTGGTTTTGTTTCTCTGCATAAAGCTAATAGTTATTTTCCAGTTAGTAAAACATTCAAATTCTTATTTAGAATTAGCATTCATTTGTGAACTTTCTTTTCCAGCTTCTGAAATCTTATTGTCTATTTCTGAAATCAGTACCTGTGGCTGTTCAAAGAACTCATTTGTTAGTCCTTCAGCTGAGGTCACTGAGTAGTAAAATATCACTGAGTAGTAAAATATCAGGCTTTCTTGTCTGAAAACATCTTTACTTACTTCTGACTTTTGAATGACAGTATCACCTGGAATATAATTAAACGTTATGGATCATTTTGATTCAAGTCTTTGTAGATACAACAATTGTCTTTTGGTACCTACAGTTACAGAGAACCCTACTGTCAGTTTACCAAAAACCCTGTAAGTCATAATTTGCCTTGTTATCTCCAGTTTCCTGTAGAATTTTAATAGATTCAATAGCATCATTATTGTGTACCTAGGCATGGTGATTTTTGTTTATCCTCTTTGGGATAACCTTTGTTCTTTTAAACTGTGTGTGGGGGAAGGGTGGGCAGGGTAGGCCTTTAACTTATTTGAAAACTTCTGAGCCTCCTTCCTCCTCTCTGGACCTCTGTTTATGTTACGTATCTGGTGGACTGTCTAATTCCACCCACTATGCCTCCCAATCCTACAAAGTGTTTATGTTCTCCCTCTCTTAACCCTCTGCCACTTTAAAGCTGCTTCCCTTAGATTCACCTTGGTACACACTAATTTCTGACATCTAATTTTTTCAGTCTTTTTGTGTACTTTAATGGACTCTACCCTCCATATCTCTGTTTTACACCCATGGATTCAAACAAGCATGGCTTAGAAACATTTTAAAATTACTTCTGGGTCTGGAGAGATGGCTTAGCAGTTAAGGAACTTGCCTGTGAAGCCTAAAGACCCATGTTCCACTCTCCAGATCCCACGTAAGCCAGATGCACCAAGGTGAAGCAAGGGCAAAGTCACACATGCCCACTAGGTGGTACAAGCGTCTGGAGTTCAATTGCACTGGATGAAGCACTAGAGTGCCAATTTTCTCTCTCCCTTTCTCTCTCTCTAAAAAAAAATACATAAATAAATAAATAACTTCGGTTTTACTTTGCTGTTATTCCCTAAACAACATAGTACAATTATGTATACAGTGTATTACTGAATCTTACTCATGTTTATGATCAAATCAAATGTTGGCCACCAGGGAAGTCCCTGTTGCCTCCAAAACATTACAGGATATTGCCAAGGCCCTCGGTTTCCCAAGAGAAATATGGTAAGACCCTACTGCTGAATATTTCACATGTCTGGGTGGCAAGGTCACTGAGAAATCAAGCTGGGGCTGAGCTGAAAACTTCAGACATGTAGACCACCTGACTGAAAGCTGGAAAAAGCTATATTGCATGTAGCCCCATGGGAGAGAGAGGGTATCAGTAGTTGGAAACAGTGGACACTGGAAGCCTCAAGTTTGGCCAGACAGGCCAAATGACCAAACAAGTGCAATAGTGGTATAACAGCTCCTGGGGAAGACAAGCACTCTCTAATTAGACTGAAAGCCCACTCAATAGGAGGGATTACATGCCTGGTACTGAAAACCTAATCAAAAGCCTAGGGCAGGGGAAGTCATGAGCCTTAAGGGTATAAAGCCTGCTCTTATCTGGCTAAATGCATATATTATGCTCACTAAACTGCCCTGTAAGCACTATACTTAATGTTCATATTCATATTTTTTATTATTTTTTTTCTTTTCTGATTATTTATTAGAAACAGAGAGAAGGACACAGAAAGAAAGAATGGGCACACCAGGGCCTCCAGCCACTGCAAACAAACTCTAGATGCATGCGTCACCATGTGCATATGGCTTGTGTGGGACTTGGGAATCGAACCTGGTTCCTTAGGCTTTGCAGGCAAGTGCCTTAACTATTAAGCCATCTCTCCAGCCCCTCATATGCATATATTAATGTACTTTCACTTTTGATTAGAGTGGTTTCTCTTTTCAGATGGCGGTGACCACTGGGATGACCCAAAAGGCAACATAGTGCTGAGAAGAAGTGACAGAGGACTGTCCTGCACTGAAACATCTTTATTATACCCTCCAAGGCTCAGGGTCCATTGCAGAAGAGGGCAGAAAGAATGTAAGAGCCAAAGGAAGGGTATGACTCCTTACAATGTAACTTTCCAGACAGAATTGGCCTCGATATTCACAACCTTAGTGCCTAGCAATACCTTCACAAGACCCTTATTATTGGAGAAAAAGATGATGACATCAAAAGAAAAGAGAGACTAACGGAGACAGGGAAGGGATATGATGCAGAGTGGAGTTGTGAAGAGGAAAGTGGAGGAGGTAAGAGAGCTGTCATAGTTTATTATCTTTAAGTATAGAAATTGCCAATAATTTTTTTTTAATTTAAAAAGGAGAAATGAAAAACAGAGGAAAAAGAAAACAAAAACAAATGAACAAATACATAAGTAAACATTTTGCAAAAGGACAAAGGTGGGTGGTCTCTGGCACTCATTCTCTACTTCCTCTCTGTTGGTGGGACACTGGTTTCTTGCTCTTGCCATGCTTTCTCCAACATGATGGACACTTCCCCTGAAAAAAACTGTAAACCAAAAATAAACCCTTTCCTCCCTTCAAAAAAAAAAAAAAAAATGCTGGCCATGAAGCAGCTTAAGAAAGGAAGAGTATTCTGGAAATACACTCATAGTGAGAAAGGCATGGCGGCAGGAGACTAGCTGGTCACACTGCATGAGCAGCCAGCAACCAGAGGAAGAACACGAAATGTGACCAGGCTATAAAAACTTCCAGGCCGGGTGTAACCATGAGATGAGCAAGAGGGCTGCTTTAAAAGTGAGCCTGGAGCCGGGCGTGGTGGCGCACGCCTTTGATCCTGCACTCGGGAGGCAGAGGTAGGAGGATCGTAGAGAGTTCGAGGCCACCCTGAGACTACGTAGTTAATTCCAGGACAGCCTGGACCAGAGTGAGACCCTACCTCGCAAAACCAAAAAAAAAAAAAAAAAAAAAGTGAGCCTGTCAACCATTGCCAGGCTCGCAGAGACAGACACAGAGGACACACAAAACTCAGCGCAGCAGAAATGCAGATCTTACTGAGAGCACAGCACTAAAGTAGTCTTAAAACACACCCACCACTGCTCAGGCAATTCTGCAGACGAGGGGGTAGAAAGAACATATAAGATCCACAGAGAGGAAGGGAATGCTCACAGGTACTGTCCCCACCCCTCACAATGATTGACTGATGCTCTCATGTTGCTGCAAACCTAAGGGGGACTTCTACTGAGTAGGGAGGATAGAAATGATGGTACTAACATATAATGTGTACATATAACTTTCTACAAAACTAATTAATTAATTAAATACCTCAGGGCCAAGCCAGTATAACTCACTTCTTTCAGGACGGTTTTATATATATGTATTATATATACATAGATATATATGTATGTATGCACACACAGCACATGCACACACATATAAAAAAGAAACTGAGTGCCTGAGGATTTGGTAACTACAGAGTCCTGGGTGGGACCAACCTGTTTCAGGAACAGAGGAACTATACTATATTCACTGCAAGTGGAATTTACCTCAATGACTATTATCATTTTAAATTTGCAAAGACATATATGCTATTTTGTCTTGGTATTCTACTATTTATATAGTTGCATTCTTTATTTAACCAGCATATATAATATGTACATGTATTTTTTTAAAATTTGATACTTTATGTGCTTTGTCGTATAGATGTAATTTATGGTATCGTCATTTTCTCTAAGTAATTCCTCTAGGAAACAAAGAATTTTCTAGTCATTTTTTCATGATTTGACCTCTATGTGAATGTTCAATTTCAGTTCTTGATTGCCAGCCTGTAACTTATAGGAAGTTAGAAACCCAAGCCCTGACCCTCATGTTTACATCAGAAGGTAACTAGTGCATAGGTTCTTAATTTTTATACTAGTCAAGGATTTTTTTTTCATTGTTCTTGGCCATTCATATACATATATATATATATATATATATATATATATATATATATATATATATATATATATATATATATTGGTTTTGTGAGGTAGGGTCTCACTCTGGTCCAGGCTGACCTGGAATTAACTATGTAGTCTCAGGGTGGCCTTGAACTCTCGGCGATCCTCCTACCTCTGCATCCCGAGTGCTGGGATTAAAGGCGTGCGCCACCATGCCTGGCGGCTATATTTTTTAAAAGGTTATTGGTTTCTTCTTCTGTTCATTTCTGTTTCTTTGTAATTCATATATGGCCCAAAAGTAGAAGCACATTCAGCTGTGTTGCTGAAATGTCTGAAGACCCTTTAATTAAAGATTGAGGAGAAACTTGTTTCCTCCTTTTGTTTGCAGGCATCAATAGCAGGATAAAACAAAACTGAGAATTAGTTAGTTGAAAGATAGGCTGTTACAAAATGCACAGTTGGAGGAGGGGAAAAATGAAGAATAAAAAGGAAAAGGGAAATGAGGTTTGCAGCAACATTAGACAGTATTACTAAAGTAAAAATTTGGGCTTCTGGGTTTCAAGAAGAACTTACAGAGTGTTAAAGGGGTAGAAAGCTTATTCAAAGAAGTAACACATTATCTCCCAAGCCTAATGGAGGACAGAAATATCTAGGTAATGGAAGTTCAAAGGTCACCACTCAGATTTGATTCAACCAATTATACCCCAAAAATCTTATAGCCAAGGTTTCACAGGTGACAGTAAGTAGAGATCTCAAGGCTGCAAGAGAAAAGAATCACCACATAGTAGTGTCCTGATTTAGCTGGTAGCAGAAACCTCACAGAGAAGAGAGTGGGACAAGACTTTCATAGTACTGAAAGAAATAACACAGCCATAAGGATACCATAGATAGTAAATATACCCTTTAGACATGGAGATAAAAACATTTCCAGACATATCACCTGAAAGAATATATCTCCACTAGACCTTTCCTATAAGAAATGCTTAAAGGAAGTTCTACATAATAAAAGTAGAACTTAGTGAATAAGAAGAAAACATAACAGAGGAATAAAACCTACTTGTGTGTTGAAAAGAAAGTTCAGCAGTTAAGTGCAATTCCACAAGCCTGGGGGACCAAAAGGGCCTGGGTCTTTGCAAGTTTGAATTTCCAGAACCCATGTTAAACAGCTTTGTATGGTCACATACACACCTATAAGCCCAGTCTCATAGGGGAGTGAGACCTGGGATTCACTGGAGTGCATGAAAAAAATGTCAAATTCCAGGATCAGTAGAGACTCTGGCTCAAAAGAAAACCTCAAATATCAAAACAAGAACAGGTAGAAAAGCAATGGAGTGGGACACCCAATGTCCTGCTCTGACCACCTTAAGGTGAGTGCACCCCACAAGGCAACCATATGGGGTAACTCCAGTGGCACACATATGTGCACATACCATGTATACCCCACTACACACAGACAAAAACAAAACAAAGCAAAACCCTTGCAAGAGTACTTACACAAACAAATTCAGAAATGTCATACTATAAGCTTGGCATATAATCCATTCATATCTTGAGCATGAGGACTGAAAACTAGCTACCTTAATATGAAAGAAACAGGCAATAGTAAAGATGTAAATTATAATAGCAAAAATTAAAAATGTGGGGCTGGATGGATGGCTAAACTGTTAAAGGCACTTGCTTGCAAAGCCTGATGGCCTGCGTTCAAGTCCCCAACACCCATGTAAAGCCAGATGCACAAAGTGGCATGTGCATCCGGAATTCATTTGCAGTAGCAAGAAGCCCCGGCATGCCCATTCTCTCTCTTTTATTCTTTCTCTGCTTGCAAATGAATAATTTTTTTAAGGGAAGTAAGGTTTATTTTTGATTTACAGTTCTCTGGGACACAGTCCATCATAGTGGAGAAGGCAGGCAGGCAGTGGGAGCAGGAAGCAGCTGGTTACATCAAATGTATGGTCAGGAAGCAAAGAGCTATGAATGCTGATGTTCAGCTAGCTTTGAACTTTTCATTCTGTCCTGGATGCCTGACCACGAAATGGTATTACGCACAGTTAGGGTGGGTCTTCCTACCTCAATAAGTCTAATTTAGAAGCTTCCTCACAGATATGCCCAGAGATTTGTTTCTTAGGTGATTCTGGATCCAATCAAGTTGACAATAGAGACGAACCATCATGAGTAGAAAACGGAGGAAAGATCATAAGGAGGTAAGAAGGAGAAGGAAATACATGCTGTCCTTGGATTCCAGAAAACACCATGCTTTTAATATTGAAAAAAAAAAAAAAAAAAAAAAAAAACATGAGGAAGCATGGAGTACAAGTGTAGAGTTTTTTTTAAAGAAAATATATTTTATTTATTTTGACAGAGAGAGGAAGATAGATGGAGAATGTGTGTGCCAGAGCCTCCAGCCACTGCAAACGAACTCCAGATACATGTGCTACCTTGTGCATCTGGATTTACATGGGTACTGTGGAATTGAATCTGGGTCCTTTGGCAAGCACCTTAACCACTAAGCAATCTCTTCAGCCTCAAGTGTTTTTAATTGGTATTTCCCCTTGTTTCTAGTCTTACTTATATAATCATGTTAAATTGATAGCAATTTCATATATATATATATATATATATATATATATATATATCAAGCTAGTTTGAATATATATGCAAGATATTGTTAAAAATCACATAGAAAAAAGTGCATTAACCAACAAACCAAAAATAAAAATGGTAAGCAAGGAATTAAAACACATGACTGGAGTGAAGCATTTAAGTACAAGAGAGACTGTCAGAGGGCATTTGTGAATTGTTTTAAAATCAGAGTTGTACAGATATATAAAAAAGGGTCCTCGTGAGAAGCTAAAATCCAACTAACAGTGAGAAGGGTAGGCAGCAGGTCTGAGGCTAGGGAGGAAGTGGAATCACCCAACCACTGTAAAGACCTCTGTGTCATAATACATTTGGTCAGGCCAAGGGCAGGGGAGTGCCCACTTGTGGCTAGAAAATAAATTGTTGCCCCAGTTCCTCCAGAGGCTGCCCTCACATCTGGAAATCAACATAATCCTGTGAGCTTGTCACATCTGGAAATCAACATAATCCTGTGAGTTTAAGAATACGTTCCACTGGATTCTCAATGCCAGCCTCCTTTTTCCAGAGAGATGCCTTATACAACTATTTCTTGTCATGATCTTTCTTCAGAAACATGGGTAGACCATGGAAACAGCTTGTACTTAACATGGCCTTGACCAGAGTTGGTCATTCGGATGCTGAAAGAGTCACTTTTCTGCAGAATCATGTCAGATATAGCTAGTCCTGGAGGTGAGGGGTCCTTCTGTGTCTTGACAAGGAATGGTGGGGAAGGGGTCTCAAGAACAAGCATCCCCTGGAGAATCAAGTAGACAGTAAGACCCTTCTTAATATAGTCTCAGATTATACAAGAAATCAAAAACAATTATTTACTTTCTCCTCAAAGGAAGAAAAGCATGGCTTCTAAAAGAAGCATGAACTGGGAAGGCTACGAAACACAGTCCTTTCACACAGAGAGATGGTATAGAAAAGTATTATGAGCACAGTCGAGAACTGGATAGACTTAGTTTGAACTCTGGTTTTTCCACCTACCAGCTATGTTCTTCTGACAAGTTAATTAATGTTTGTGACCTTCAGCTCCCTTGTCTGTAAAAGAGAGTAACATCAGCACTTACATTGTAGGGCAGTTGGGAAGATGAAATAAAATAATACTGTAAAGCACTTACACTGATTGAGACTTGGGCTTTTATAGTGACTACACTGTTGTGCTGGCTGTTAGATGGTGTGGACTGCCTTCTGCCTCCCAACGCTGCATGGTCAGCAAGCACAGCATTACTGCCAACTCTTCAGAAAGCAGAGAAAGACCTCACAAGGTCTGCATGAAGGCAGGAGTCTGACCTTATCAAGTATATACTGCCACAGCCATAGGTAGCCAAAGTGAATCTGTTTAGCAGGCAAAAATTGCCAATGCCAGATAATCCCTTCTCATACACACACGCACACGCGCGCTCACACACACACACAATTCTATGACACTCACTACATAATACACTACCAAATATATTCTTAGAAAAGAACTCAAGAGTAAGTATCTTCTACATTTTAATATGTTTTGCTGAAGTGTTATTGCTGGGGAGGGGTGGTCCTTTAAAGCATGTCTGTAACCACACAATAAAGGATTCTTCCTCCTAAGAGCATTTCAAAAACAAGCAATGCAGCAAGGTAATCTTCCCCCAAATCACTGAGTTCATTCATAACTGTGTTTATAATGTTTTTCTCTCCTTAGTTTAACATCAAAAAAGTAGCCAGCAACTACTACAACAAATGAAGTCAAGTAAGCATATAAGTCACTTAAGCTCTTAAAACCCCTCTAAGTCCTACACTTTACAAAGAGTGGCTTTCAGTAAATATGCCTGAGCTGAAACAAAGACCACATCTCTAGTTGGATTCTCTAATCCAAGACCACAAAGAACTTAAGCATGGGAGCTATGAGACAGCATGGCAGACTGGGTTCTGTATTGCAACCATATAAGAAAGGATAAGTGACACAGGGACCAAGGGAGTAAGACAAGACAGTCTGTTTGGAAGACAAGTTCATGTACAGTTGAAACTGTGGTGTTAGACAAGTGTTGACAAGACTCCCAAGATACACCAGGAGTCTCGTCTGTTTGTGAGGCTGTGGCAGAGGCTGTGCCCCAAGATTGCAAAGTCAAACTTCCAGGCAGTAGTTAACCTTTTCTTCAGACACTGGGTTAGGGCCTCTGGACATCAAGGCCTTGAAGGACTTAAGCTACATCTAGACAGGGGTCAGCCTGTCATTGTTTCTCCTGGATAAACATAATTTCACCAGTGATCTGCATGAGCTACTCACCCCTTACACTAGGATTGTTTCTCAAAGGCTGCAGGGACTAGCCCACTAGCTCTCTCACTGGACACAAGTGATTTCTCAAGTAGTCTGACCCCGCTTGACAACCTCAATACCAAGGGTTACTTAACATTCAGGAACCTCACAGGGACAAAGTTAATTCCATTTTCTTATGTTATGTTATGTTATGTTATACATATATGTTATGTTACACATAACTGTGTAACACGTGGCTTAAACTAGAATCTTCAAAGATGAAAGTATGACATAAGGAAAAGAGGGAGACATTTCTGAAGCATGCCTATTCACACTGCTCAGAACCTTGTCTCAGACAACTTGAGCCTCAAAGGAGTATCTATCATTAACCTGCTTCCAGCAATCATGCCAATGGTTATTCCCTAAGTGTCTGGTTAGGGTCATAAACTTGTCTCATCCTCCTAAGTTTCTTCAACAGCGTCCGAATCCAGAATCATTTAGCTTTCCTTTCCATTGATTCCACACTTCTAAACCCAGTTTGATTCTCACCTCTACTCTTTTTGCCATTTTTATTTTCCCAATCCATGCTTCTTCTTCTTCTTGTGCAATGGGATGAAATTGTACTGTTCATCCATTAGCACTGGAATAAGCACTACTTTGTCATCTATTTACAGATTAGTCAAGATGCTAAAATTTGAAACCACATTACATTTTAAAAAATGAAAGATCACGAAATGTTTAGTTTAATATAGTAAACAGTATCATATTTCTTCAGTGATGTCTTTAAATATCTGGGAGCTTTACAAATAAGAATTAGGGTCATCATAAGTCCCCAAGAAGATAAGGAAAGTCTTACAAGTTTGTTCATAGTTGTCAAGCTATAAGCTTCTCATTTTAAACTCAGCATTAGGTAGTCCTCGATATAGTCTACATAAATTCTCACTCCCCTCCCCCCCACCACTTTTTAGCTTCTTGAGAAAGGGTCTTACTCTGTAGTTCAGGCTGGCCTGAGATTTACCATGTAACTCAGGCTGGCCTTGAACTTGCTCTGATTCTCCTGTCTTAGCTTTCCAAGTGCTAGGATTAGAGGTGTGAGCCACCATCCTTAGTTATATAAATGTTTCTTAATCATTTTTTATGGACCAGCAAAGAATTTTAGATTATTTTTCTAAATTGCTCTGCTCCCTCATATTTTCAATAGATTTTTGTTTTTATTTATTGATTGATTGATTTATTTATTTATGTAGTATTATTATTTCTTTTTAGTTTTTCGAGGTAGGGTCTCACTCTAGCCCAGGATGACCTGGAATTCACTATGTAGTCTCAGGATGGCCTTGAACTCTCAGTTATCCTCCTACCTCTGCCTCCTCAGTGCTGGGATTAAAGGCCTGCACCACCACGCCTGTTGTCAATGGATTTTTAATGACACAAGTATCCTGTGTTATCTGCCTGTACAACTCCCCTTTGGGAGGGTGTGGCTGACTCGCTGCACTAAGGAAATATTTGCACCACAGCATTTGACAAGCTGCTTGAAAACAGTATTTCTCTTCGTTGCTCTGTGTAAGATATCTACTCAATGATCTGCTGAATGGATGAATAAATGCACTGCCAAATGAAAGAGATGGCTACTCAAAAACCCATGTTCTGTTGATATTCCCTACAACTGAAGAATTTTTAGTAACCTGACGCATTGCATGAGTTGGCAGTTTTCTCATTAAGAATGAGTAGGCTTTAAGAAAGTCATTTCCTGGAAATCCAAAATAAGAAGCAACACAATACAATAAAATGCACTTAGGTAAGTGGGAAAACATCTACCTCTATGTACTCCCCAAAGAAGACAAGGCTTACCGCTGACTGACATGACATGTAAAAGGACTGTACCAGTAGGCACCACAAATTTTTCTTTAACTGTTATGAATTAAATAGTCTATCATCTAAGGTAGAGTCATACATTTCTTTTTAAAAGTGAAAATAACAAAGCAGCAAGAAATATAGTATATTTATTATTAATGCATGTGGTATTATGCAGATGTGGCAAAAATCAAATGCTATACCAAATTCCTAAAATTTCAAAGAATGGTGGTTTCATATTTGTACCAAGGCAGTAAAGCATTTACTCAGGAATATTAGGCACTTTAACCTGCCCAGCAATAAGTTTCTACTTAGAAAATAAATAACAATCATTTACTTAAGATTATGACAGGCACTGCTCCTGCCTCTTTAGATGAGGTTAGGGTACAGTGGGTCTTCCATACACAAGACTCTGGGAATAATCCCCAACACCACAGGAAAACAACAGCATCAAAAATATCACAAATTTCATTTATACTAACCCACTATACTTTTAGAATGTTCCTCTGAGGTAGCTATCCTTGTCTTAACAACGAAGAAACGGAGGCACATCTCTCTCCCACTTAGTGATGGAGTCATGGTTCTGGTCTTGGCCACTCAGACTCATTGTCACTGGGCTATATTCTCTTTCCCACTGTAGTTTTGCATTCAAAGCAACCTGAGACCTTCTAGATTACCACATCTTACTTGTAGGAGGTAAGCTCATGTTTCCATCAGTATTCCATCCTTCAAAAACACTATCCACTCTAAACCCCAGTCACTGAAGTCTCCAGCCACATACTACTTTGGGGGCAGAGCACACAGGCCTTGTGACGATGATGAGCTCCCTCATCTCAGCTCACGGGGTCCACTGTGAGAATGGAGACACATGGCTTCCAGTTAATGGAAAAAGTTCATAGCAGCAAAGACCCCCACAAAAAGAAGTCCAACAGGATCATGAATATCTTATGTTCTGCAAAAGAAAGAATACCAGGTGCTCCTAACCACAATGCCATGGTGACTGTTCGATGATGAAACCTGCAATGCACAGTGAGAGAGGCAGACTCTGCTTTGTGACACCAGGATGTCCAG
The DNA here is from genome assembly GCA_036365145.1 of Orientallactaga sibirica. Classification (NCBI taxonomy): domain Eukaryota; kingdom Metazoa; phylum Chordata; class Mammalia; order Rodentia; family Dipodidae; genus Orientallactaga; species Orientallactaga sibirica. The sequence continues at coordinate 36,807,790 of JAEOAD010000006.1, read as the reverse complement.
AGACTCTCTGACAAGTTCTTCTCCTCTGTATCCCTGGTGATTCCATTTCTCAGTGCATGACTAAAATGAAGCTAACTCTAAGCTAACAGTGTCACCTAGGATTATAGGCAGTTGTGGAAAGAGGGAGAGTGTGCATAAGTAAGAATCAAGGTACTTTTGTAGTGTATGTCCTAATCCAATGGGAAAGAATAACCTAAACTTCGTATCTTAAATTTTAGGAGAGCAACAGATAGGGTAATTCCAAAATAAGTTAAAAGATGTGAAAATCAAGCCAGGCGGAGGTGGCACAT
>JAEOAD010000006.1:36790000-36802500 GCA_036365145.1 Orientallactaga sibirica | reverse complement strand
CTCAGGAACTGCAGGTAGGCACACTTTGCTTATCTTTAGATTGAAATCTCACACCTACTACCACACCTTAAGATCTGCCCAGTGACACTGCCTCCAGCCAGGTGGCTGCAGATGCAAACTACAAACTAATAAAACACTGAATCTATTGGGGGCCATCTATTCAATTTACCACAGACTATTTCATTAGAGAAACCAAAAATGGTATGTTCTAAAGTCTTCTAGATGCAAGCATCATTCTATCTATTTATAATACTGCATAAAACACTAAGCTCAAGTCTTTGATAACAGTGTACAAACAAAAAAATTCTCTAGATTAGAGAACAGTGATAGGAAACATTTTACAAAAAGGCACCAATAGTAACAGAAAAAGTTCAAAAATAATGAACTAAATAGTTGCTGCACAATTGTGACTCCATGGCATGCTCAAGGAAGCATTTGTTGAGAAACCATTTAGATGTAAATTCAACATAGGTTTGTGAGGGTCTCAGCTCTCCTACTACAACAGAAGCCTTTTGAGGGCAATAACTTGAGTCAACCAGAAGACCAGCTTTCAGCAGAGGGAGGGGTATGTGATCAGTAAAGACAGACACAGACACACACACACACACACACACACACACACACACACACACCATCTCCGAATGCCTAATTACCCAGGGGATGTTGAAAGCAGTGCCAACCCCTTTGTCACCCATTTGCCAACCAATTTTCCCCAATTATTTCATCTTTCATATTTTTAAGCATATAGTCATCTACCTTCTTCTAAGCAAAAAGGCAGGTAAGCATTCCTAAGGAACAGGACAGTGTGCTTACTTCAAGTAAATGCAACAGGTGAACAGTTTTGTGAGTTGTGCAGCCCTTATCCCCAGGGACAGCCTCTCTCACTAGAATGGAGATAGTCTGTTGTTTCATATGTCAAAATAAGACCATTCACTAATATTCCTGTTTTCACAGAGGACTCAGGGTCTTTTCATTCTTCCTTGCTTCAGGTATGACTATAGACAAGGTTTTACACAGGGAATGTCGGGTACTCTGTAAGTGGTAAGAGGAAGTTCCTTCCAAATTACAGTCTTAGTTTTCCCTGTCAGCACACTTTAACACACTCAAGTGAAAATGCCGATTCTACAGTGACCCAACTACCTATTCAGAGTATCATCTAAAGAATATTTATTTTATTAATAATTTTATACTTGATGATAATCATATATCATTACCTTCTCTTTTCCCCTCCCCTAAACTCCTCATTAGTCTTTTTTCAACTTTGGGGTGTGTGTGTGTGTGGGTGTTTGAGAGAGAGAGAGAGAGAGAGAGAGAGAGAGAGAGAGAGAGCCATTGAGTTTAATGAGGGTTGCTTGCTTTAGTATGGGTTGGAATTATTTATCAGAACATATGTACCACTAAAGAAAATGTTTCCTCCTCTACCCAGCAAGACTCAACTGCCAATAATTTCTCATTGGGGAAAAGGGCCTCATTCCTGCTTCTCCATCCATGTCAGAATATTGAGGCCTGGTATTATTTGGGTTTTAGACTGTGCTAAAGCCATGCAATTTGTTTCTGACCAAATGTTATCACTAGCCTGAAAACTCAATAGGAAGAGTTACAATAGAAATGCAGAAAACCAAGATTAAAAGAAGAAATAAGTGAAAAATAAGTCTAAAAAATAGGTCAAACAAAGGTATTACAACTTTCAGAGAAGCGGGGATTGAAACATGAAAATAAACTTCAAATTCAGTTTGAAAAGCATTTACCTGTGTTTCAATGTCTTTACTTCAAAAATTATTGCCCAAGTAATTCAAACTAGTAAATATATGAGAACAAAGCAAAGACAAAAATTTAGTTATTTTGTGAAAAGCTATGTCAGGTTGAGCACAATATTTTTGTTTGATACTTGGGATGATGCTCACAGGCATGTTTATGGAGAAGTGTGTGTAATCAGACAGTTGACAGAGCTTTTGGAGAGGAGGTGGCTGGACTTGAGAGCATTGTTGAAGAGTTTTGCCATGGAAATAAATGGCGAAGGCATACGCTTGGTTGATTAATGGGTAAGAAAGAGGAAAGAGGGAATGTAGGATTGAAAGAAATTATAATCTAAATAAAGGTCATTTAGCAGGACTACAACACAAATAATAAAATATATACAAGTTCACACCTGAAAATGATAATATACAGAAAAGAGACAAAACTTCCCTTTTTGGGGGGCGGTTGGAAAGCAGGATCTCACATAGCCCAGGATGGCCTTGAACTCCTTCCTCTACCCCCTGAATGCTGGGATCATAGGCCTGATCTCAGCCCACCAGGTTGAGACAAGATTTCCTTATAGGAAATCTTAATGCCCAATTTAAATGTGGACTAAATTTGTGACTTGCTTGTAAAGAACAGTATATGAAAAAGCAAAATAAAAAAAAATAGTAATGTTCCAACAAAGAAATATAGCAAATACTACCCAAACCAAGGGATAGAGTAAACACCAACAGTGGCTAGTCATACTGAAATCAAGTACCTTGATTTGTGGCACTTGGTGCTAATCTTTCCTAATCCCTATAACTTCAGTGTATTCAGGAGGAAAAATTAGATGAAGAATCCATATTGAAGATAGATCTTATATATATTTCCACCGCCCCACCCCCAAAAATGTGTGGTCATCAGAAAGAAAGATGGACTAAGTGCCACATACAGAGGAGACAGGAAATACAAGCAGTGTGGGATCCTGGGTTGAATACAGGGACAGAAAAAGGTCGTGAATGCAAACAGGGGTCAAAGCTGGATGGTGCCAGGAGCTAGGTTAGTAATAATGCTCCACTGAGGGAGTCAGTGTTGACAGGTGATTCATAGTGCTAATATCAGGGACAACTAAAACTGATTTGAGGGGATGTCCAAGTAGAACTCCCTGTGCTATCTTTGTAACTTTTCTGAAAATCTAAAATTTCACATAAAAAATTTTATGTCAAAAATTAAATCATATCCTGATCCCATAAAGCAGCTCATGACAAATTTAATCCTTTCCTTACCTCTTATGCTTTCATCAACTTCTGTTGTTTTGGGGAATATTATTTATAAACATTCCCAAATGATCAGATGCAATTATAACCAATTATAGCAAGAAAAGAAAATCCCATAATACATACAGTTAGACCTAAACATATGCTGCTTTTTGCTATTACAAGGGAAAATAAATTTTAAAAAGAATTAAAGAAATTAAAGCTAGCCTTGATATATCTATAATCAATTTCTCTCTATAAAAGAATATTAAGAGGTTTCAGAAAAATATTGATAAAATTATCAGAGTTCAAATTTCAAGAATATACAAAAAGACAATAAAGACATTCGTTCTTTCAGTTACTTCAAGTAGTAACTTAGTGGAATGCTACTGCCCATTGCTACCAGAATCACCAGAATTTGGCTATGTCCCAAGCACCATGCTAGACAATTCATAAAACAATTTTTTTAGGGGACTGAGTAAAGCATTTTCTGCACAAGACTGATGATGGGAGTCTGGATCCACAGGTTTCACACATATCTGTAACCCCAACATACCTGTGGCAATGGGAGGCTGAGTCAGAAGAACCTGAGTTCAGTGGGAGGTAGTCTGGTATGTCCACAGTGGCAAACAAGGGAGACTAAGGTTGAAGGCGAGCACCTGTGCCCAAGTTTGGCCTCTGACCTCCACACATGTGCATGCATACATACCACACACATCCACGGACAAAAAAGTCATTTTCAGTCTGTATAACACTAGAAAACAGATATGATCTGATTTTAAAGATAGAATTAAAGCTTCTATAGAGGTTCCTCAAGATGATGGTGTACTGACCAAAAAGGAACTCAAGTCGACATAAGGAAATGTGCAAAAACTCTAATAGCTTAAATTCAAGTGAAAAGGAGAAAATTACTCCTAACACACTAAGCAAAGCTAATTCCTTTGGCACCAAGTTAGCTATGTTTTGAATGTACATCATCCAGTGATGGAAAGAGAAGGTCCCTGAAGTAAGAAGACTGATGTTCCTCCTCTTGGTAGTGGCTGCTGTTGGTTTCTATTTGCGATCAGGTAAGTAGTAAGGGAGAAAGAGCTTGGAGACTTGGGTGCATCGGACTCATCTCCTACGTCTTGCCCATTCTAACTATGCAAAGGACAATCATTTACACTCAGCTTTAGTTTATAAGCTAGTAACCCTCAATAATAATATCTAGGGCTGCTAGGTAAGGGTTGCTGAATGGTTCAAATAAAACATACCAAAGCTATCTGTAAACCACCAAGTTCTATTCATTATTTTATGTGTTACCTAAAACATTATTTTTAAAAATATTTTTATTCATTTACTTGAGACAGAGAGAAAGAAAGAATGGTGCACCAGGGCCTCTAGCCACTGCAAACAGAACTTCAGATGCATATGACACCTTGTGCATCTGGTTTACGTGGGTATTGGGGAATTGAACCTGAGTCATTTGGCTTTGCAGACAAGTTACCTTAACCACTAGGCCATCTCTCCAGCCCACCTAAAACATTCTTTAATAGCTCTTCGATCTCAAAACCACAAGTAAATGGTAGGTAAATATAAGTTTTTGCTTCAAGTAAAATACACCCACTTATGCATACAGGGCCAAATGAACAACTATGGCAAAGGGCGCTAAGCTCACCTAAAATTGGTAATGTGCAAGTTATAGAAAATGTCTTAAGCTGAAAAACAAAAATGAGAACCTAGAGTTCAGATGGCCTAGTAAACAAGGTAAAAGCTACATGCAAGAAAAAGCTTTAGCAAGAATGAGTTTGGCCATCTCCATCAAAACACAACTGTTTACCTGTGCAGACAGTCATGTAACCAGAGCAAGCTGGAAAGCAAGTAGATTGGGGTGACCCAATTTCAAGTCCCAGCTCTTGTTAGTTTGCACACAATGACATCCCAGATCAACTAGGATCCAAAAGGTCAAGATTCAGGTTCTGAAAGAAGCAACATCTATAGCAGAAATTATCTATAACCTATTCAAAGCCTCCTACTTCATATTTCCGCAGTGCAAGAAAGTATGCATATTTTATCTAGCTAATAAATACTGTTCATATTGTCCAAGAATGTTGTTCAGAAAGCTTCAAACAAAAATATTTAAAAAATGACAAGATGAGACAGGAAAAAAACTTAAAATTATCTCATTCTTAAAATATATTAGCATTCTCTCATGAATTAGGAGAAAGTGGAATTCCTAAATTCTCAAACTGTGATGTAATATTGGTTTTATTGATTCTCTGTACAATTTGTGGGAGTACCCAATCATTATTTTGACAGTTTTATCATAAGGTAATAGACTTCCTTTTAGATAATTGCAGTTACCACATTCAATTTCAACCTTCCATAGGATTTTTTTTCCTAGATACAGCTTTACTGTCAGTCCTAGACCACATTACTTTCTTTTTATAGCTATACACACAAAGCATTTTAGGTGTTACACCTAATTATGTCAGCACAATAACAATTTAAAAGCTCATCATTAAGAAATAAGGCTTAAGTACTTCTATGCTAAGACTCCTTTTTATAAAGACATATAGAGCTATATGACACAAGTAAATGAATTACACAAACTTGTCAGAGAGCTACAAGAAAACAATGCCTCGTTTGGGGTATATTGACAATCTGAGTTTGTATTCAGGCAAAAACATCTGCTAAAAAGCTGGGTGTGGTGGCGCATGCCTTTAATCCCAGCACTCGGGAGGCAGAGGTAGGAGGATCACCGAGAGTTCGAGGCCACCCTGAGACTACATAGTTAATTCCAGGTCAGCCTGGACAAGAGTGAGACCCTACCTTGCAAAACCAAAAAAAAAAAAAAAAAATCTGCTATATATAGTACTGACTTATAAGCTTTCTGACTCATGAAAACTAGTTAATCACACAAACTTTACAACACAAAATTGTATTACAAAGCATGAAGGGTTTAGCATGATTGTTCAAGGATGGGCTAAGATATAATACTACTCTGTGACTTAGGACAGGTCTCCTACGTTCTCAGAGCCTTTATTACCTCATTTGTACATCGGGATAATACTTGCTTTCTCATAAAGTTGTCTCAACTATGAAGTGGCCAAGTAGGTCAAGCCCGTAGAAAGTAGTCTGTCTGTATGTAAGACAACCTACAAGCATTGGGCATCACGACTAGTGCTTATCTGATCCGCCTTAAGCCACCAAATACCAAATAAAGGCATGCGGAAGCATGACCACAGGAAAGTGACTAAGCCAGCAGAAGTGGCAAAGCACAGGCTGAGCTGCCACAGCTCAGACCAGGGAATGCCCTACTTTGAAAGGAGAAGAAAACTGGCAGCTCAGAAATCCTTTGTAGAATGAATGGACTGAGTAGAAAAGAAATCTAAACTTTGAGGTCAAAACTGGTCAAAAATGCTTAGCAACACACTGAGTCAACACAGCAGTTCAAGAGGCACAGAATAATTCTGGGCATTAGTATCTGACAGGGGTACAGCAGGGCGGAGGCAGGTGTCATCAAGGCTGGAACACAGATGACTCAGAAGGGAGCATCTGCTAAGACCTTGGGTTCTAAGGACAAGTCAAGTTACGAATCAAAGGGGTAAGGAATCATTTGATTTTTCATTCCAAAATTTGCATATCCCATTCTAATTAAGAAAGACTCAGGGCTGGAGAGATGGCTTGGCAGTTAAAAGCACTTGCTTGCAAAGCCTGCCAACTTGAGTCGATTCCCCAGTACCCATATAAGTCCAGAAGCACAAAGTGGCACATGTGTCTGGAGTTGCTTTGCAGTGGCAGGAGGCCCTGGTGTACTCATGCTCACTCTCTGTCAGTCTTTCTCTTACATTAATTAATTAAAGACTTGGACTTGATGTTTTGATAGGCATAAGCAAAACTTCTGTCCCTGAGTCAATTTCCCTGATTGACAATGTACAATAAGAACATCTTCTTAATTACAGCTTTGACATCCAATTAACTACTTCCCCGACCCCCCCCCCCCAAAAAGTCTCTATAATAAAGAAGAACCAAATCAACATGGTTCTGTAGTAAGTATCTAGAATGCCCAAAATGTCAGTTATCAATAGCTTATCAATACCAAACCAAGGGTAAAAAATATTAACTATACGGTTTTTATATACCAACTTATAAGAATAAAGTCATTTCTCAGCGCTCAATGAAAATTTCACTTTATTATAAATTTTTCAAATCACTTTTCTTAGCTATAAAATAAAATATACAAAATCAGTACCATCAGACCTTTCTTGGAACAAAAAATCCAATAGGGGTTGGGTTATTTCTGTTGTCCATCCTTGCCTGCTCATGTCCTCTCTGGTAGAGGATCAACCCTGCTGTCACACTTGCCCTTCACTAACTACCTCTGACCATCATCTTCCTACATTCTAACAACTGGTTTAATCATCAGTCACTTATTATGTATTCAAATTTTCCTCAGCAGCTATTACAAAAAACATATAGGGAGAAACGTTTGTCTGTTAAGATTCTCTGAGGGCACCAGATCCATAAGAAGTGCACTCAGGTATCACCATTAGTGGCCACAGTAGATGAGTTGTGAGTTTGTCCCCATGATCATGGTTAGTAGGAGACTCATTAAATGCCACTGGCTACACTGTATAAAAAAACATGATTGGGATCTAATTTCCAATTCTGTACTTCTTGAATTACAAAGTCTTTCAGTAAAATCATTAACATTAATATTTATCATGTAATAAATGTGCTGAAAATAAATCACTTTCTTGCCACCAACTGTAAAAAGCAAATCTGTAAAGAGATGCAAAGTAATGATAAACAGTATACAGATACAATTTTTATCAATTAAAATTGAGGCTAAAACACAAATCCAAATTTCTACTCCTGAAATTTCACCTGAATGGTCTAGGCCAACAAACTTCAAAACACAGGAGAGAATATAAGAAAGCATACAAGACATGGAAGACACAACATGATGTAGATGCTGAAACATTCTTGCAATTAAGGCTTTGCTTACGGTGTTAAATTATATAGGCACCCAAGCATACTGTGTAAGGCAACAAGACTCCTGACCTCATAAATGTGTATAAATGTGCACCCAATAAGCAAAGGTCTGCAGAGAATTGAAAGCCTTCAACACTAAAGGAGCTATGTGAGAGAAGCTGTACACACTTCCTGTCACTGGCACTTCAATCTGAGACATGCACTAACTGCTGACACTCACTTTGCAATCATTTAGGGGGCAGAAGAATTTAATCTTGTGATTAATCACTTGAATGATTAAGAATCTACTGAAAGCTCATACGCAGAATGAAAAGCAACCCTTCCTATTTGAAGTGTCTTAGGAAGAGGTTTCCATTTACAAATAAACCTGAATCTTTCTCAGAGCCCTACATTTCCAAAGTTCTAGGGCCATCCTATCTGATGTCTTATGGAACTTAAATATAAAAGGCCAAAATGACTTTGCTATTTATCCCAACATTGTTCAAAGCAACTCTTGGTTCTTAGTATGAGATGAAAGCCCTTTACTTACTCAGTGTGAGCAGCTGGTAAATTGTCATGGCCTATATTCATTACTCCTTCCATCACTTCCATTGTAAACTCTAGTTCAGACCTGAAATTTGCTAAGAGTAATAGGATAGTTTATTAATTAGTCTTGCTTATTATACCCAGTATTTTTCCACTTCATCCCGTTTTAACCAGTATTGCCAAACCTTATTTTCAATCTTGGTTCCTAATTGCTGTCAAGAACCCACTGCAGTGGCTAGAGAGAAGGCTCGGTGCATAAAGCGCTTGCTGTGCAAGCACGATGAGTAAGTTCAGATGGCAGCACCCACATGAACACTGGATAGATGTGGCAGGCCACTGTAATCCTACTGTTGGGGAAGTAAAGACAAGATTCCCAGGACAAGTTGGCTGGCTAGGCTAGATGAATTGGTAAGCCTCTGAACTCATATGAAAGACTTTGCCTCAAATAAAGTGGAGAGTGATTAAGACACTTGATGTCAACCTGTGTCCTCCTCACCCACACGTACACACCTGTATTCACACACATGTGCCCATAAGCATGCGCACGCGCACGCGCACACACACACACACACACACAAAGCTTTTTGTCATGATTAATTATAAATCATGGTGCAAGTTATTTATAATACAAGTAAATTTGTGTTTTTAATAAGTGGAAATTGTTTAAAAATAGCCATACATTTACTCTCCTTCAAAGATAGTCAATATACTTTATTTTTAACTTTTTAAATATTTTATTTATTTATTTGAGGGAGGCAGAGAAAAAGGAGGAGGAGGAGAGAGAGAGAGAGAGAAGAGAATGGGTACAACAGGGCCTCCAGCCACTATAAACAGCATGTGCCATCTTGTGCATCTGGCTTATATGGATATTAGGGAATCAAACCTGGGTCTTTAGGTTTCTCAGGCAAGCTCCTTAACAGATAAGCCATCTCTCCAGCCCTCATCCTACTTTTTACTAGCATAAATAAGACAGAATCAAAATTCTTACACGTGTACTTCACACATTCCAGTTAACTGTGAGGTTTTATTTTATGGGTTTTATTCCTCTTTCCATCCACTGTAACATCTAAAATAGTACCCAGAATAGAGTCAGCACTCCAGTAATTCCAGACAACTGCAAAAAGAGGAGCCACAAAATGAATTCTAAAAGAATGAATACTTAACCATCATCAATAAGGGATCACTCAAAGTCTAGTCAGAGCCACAGTCGTACAAGATGCTATCTCACATTTCCTTCATTACAGCCAGGATTTTAATGATGATCACACCATACAGACACTTTTGAGCACTGCCAACAGCAGTTTAATTGAAAACCAAAAATATTCATTCAAAAAGCCAGACCAACATTAGAAACCCACTGATCAAAACATAATTTTTCTTTTATGTGTGTGTGGGCAGTGATGATTGTCATGAGAATTATATATATTAAGTAGAAGTACACATACCTTTGAGAAAATATAAAGAAGCACTACAAAATATTCATCTCCACTGCAAACTACATTTAACCTATTGTCATTTTTAAATAATATAGACAAAATCAAGGGAAAGCTGTACAAAATCTTTAGGGAAACAACAAAATTATCAGTCCATAATGAGAATTGGGGTATTTTTCTAATAGTTTCTCAAAAAAAAAAAAAAATTCAATGATCTTAAATTCAGACCTAGGAACAGTCAATAACTTTAAATTATAATTTTATTATAATTATATTATAAATGCATCCTTATTGGTAATAGTGTTTACTTCACAAGCTTATCAAAAATCAATTTTCATTAAAGGACTAAACATTTAGATAATCTCTTTTAAATATATCTTGAATGGTATTAGCATATCAAAGATACCTGGATGCCTATATTTATTGATGAAGTATTGGTAATAGCTAAAATACAAAATCATCCTAGGTGCCCATCAACAGATGAATTGATAAAATGTGATATACATACACAATATATCATTCTTTAATAAAAAGAAATATATTCTACCATTTGCAGCAAAAATAAATGGAGTTAGAGGACTTGTTAAGAGAAATGAATCAGAAGCAAAGATACAAATACCACAAGCTGCTGTTCATGTGTAGATTGTAATGCAGACTATGATTAATAGAGGGTGAGAATGGTGGGGTTGACAGAGGTTGGATAATGGGAACCCAAACACAGATTATAGCAGTAAGTTCTTGTGCCCTAGTGTATATTATAAAGCACAGTGGGATGACTACAGCTTACAGTAGTCTCCAGTGACTTCCCTTGGCTATTCTGGGGCACAGAAAATCATGGAAATACTACCAATTATCCCCATAGAACACTCAACTTGAGGGTATTCATATCTCAGGGGGGAAAGAAAATGGAAGTGTAGGCAAATGTCAGTACATTGTTTAATTTGAGAGAAAGAAAGATGGTTGAATTAGGCAGAATTGAGGTACTATGGCAGGCTCTATGTACCAATAGTTCAGCTCAGTTCCAGAGCAAGCTCTATGTACCAATAGTTCAGCTCAATTCCAAAGCAAGGCCTATGTACCAATAGTTCAGCTGAGTTCCTGAGCAAGCTCTATGTACCAAGAGTTCAGCTGAGTTCTAGAGCAAGCTCTATGTACCAATAATTCAGCTAAGTTCCAGAGCAAGGCCTATGTACCTACAGTTCAGCAGAGCTCCAGAGCAAGTTCTATGTACCAATAGTTCTGAGTTCCAGAGCAAGCTCTATGTACCAATAGTTCACCTGAGTTCCTGAGCAAGCTCTATGTACCAATAATTCAGCTAAGTTCCAGAGCAAGGCCTATGTACCAATAGTTCAGCTGAGTTCCAGAGCAAGCTCTATGTACCAATAGTTCAGCTGAGTTCCAGAGCAAGCTCTATGTACCAATAGTTCAGCTGAGTTCCAGAGCAAGGCCTATGTACCAATAGTTCAGCTGAGTTCCAGAGCAAGCTCTATGTGCCAATAGTTCAGCTGAGTTCTAGGGCAGGCTCTATCTAACAACAGTCATCAGACCATAGCCAGGTCACTTATCCTTTTCAATACCTAGTCTTTATTGCTGAAAGTATTACTGACCTTGTTACTATGTCAGTTTTATTATGAAGGTAGGCAACAGCAATAAAACTTAAAATTGTCTAAAAGAAAGCACATTTTGGGTTGGAGAGATGGCTTAGCAGTTAAGGTGCTAGCCTGTGAAGCCTAAGGTCCCAGGTTCAGTTCCCCAGTGCCCACATAAACCAGATGCATAAGGTGGTATATACATCTTGAGTTTGTTTGCAGTGGCTAGAGGCCCTCACATGTCCATTCTCTCTCTCTCTCTCTAATAAATAAATAAAATAAATTTTTATTTAAAAAATTCTAAAAATAAAAAAGGAAAGTATTATTTCATTAAGACAATAACTGTTCATATCAAAAATGCCACTTTTGTTTCTTCATAACTCCTCCTAAGACACTAGGGAACTATGATCCTCTAAGAATTCTCCCACAAAAAGACCAATAGTACTTCTTGAAGGTGCTTATTATTAAAGTATATGCTACTGAATATAACTTGAATGCCCCATGCCAGTAGCTTTTTATAGCAAGAAAAACAAGTTTAAAATGGCATTGATCTAACAGCACACACACAGGAGGGCCCCATGGAGCAGAATTTTTTGCCTAATTTCTAATTTTAAAAAGAAAAAAAAATAAAAATATAAGCCAAGACTGACTGAGACTTGCAGCTCATTAAAGCTGAGGTGATTTCCCTCTATAGAATTCTATTGATCTCCATAGTCCTTGCTAGACAAAAGTGTGGTCAGCGAGCGGATGATGGATGCCTCTGCCAATAGCACTGAACAAACCTGTTAGCTAATTGCTACCAAAGACAATTATCCCCGCATTGTTTCATAATGGAAACACATTACAAAACTCTAATATACACACAGGGAAATTTGATGATTTGACTGCGGAGCCATGTGCATTGAATTTCATTGCCAAAGGCCAGCCAGGTCGCTGCTGTGAAGGGGAAGAAAGTGTCAGAATATAAGCCACAGTATCTTAAAGCCCTTTACATTAAG